>CM031235.1:379673911-379971327 GCA_018340775.1 Taxus wallichiana var. yunnanensis
CCAAATTAAGAACAATAATTTTTTTGATATGAATATCTTCATTCACTAATATATCTTGAGAGAAAGTGCGGTAACAAGGCACACACAATTTTCCAAATTAGCCTTTGTTGATTTACGGATGTCGGGAGCCACACATATAAGCGCTTGCCCACATGGGGCACTAAAAGGAAGGATTATTATTTGTTAGAACATTAATCTTAAGTAGGGTTTTACCCCTCTTAAGTGTTCTTAAGTTATAAACTTTAGTTTATAATTAAATAAATAAAAATATATAATATTTTTATTTATTTAATATAAACTTTAGTTTATAAGGTTTAATTGATTATTTAAATCAATTTATAAATGTGGTGGGGTGCTTCACGAGAAGACACGCATAAAAATAATTTAAATACGACCTTTGGGGTCAGGTGAATTTAATTCATGGGAAAAACACGAAGGAGAGTGTTTTACTAGACTTGTAAAAGTTTCTCTAAAATGGAAATCTATTTCTACCGTGGTTTTTTACCCTTCGGGGTTTTCCACGTAAATTTGGTGTCTTGTGTAATGTGTTTATTATATTTATTTATTATTGTTTTGTATTATAGTTTAGTTTACAATAATTAAATAATATTGTTATAGTTCATTAATATTTTATTAATAGCTTAGACCTTAACATTATTCTCGAGACTTAATATTGAATTGGTACTAAAAAAATTCATGATTTGATTTCAAGACCCAACTAGACATGGAATCTAAAAGTTAGAACATATTGAAGCAGTTGATTCTTGTACTTCTTTATTGAATATCTTATACCCCAACTTATACATGAAGAAGAAGAACATTCCCACAAAGATTGTCATACATATTATCATGAGAAGATTAAAATGAATCTTATTTCCATGTCATTTAAAGGTATGATGGTGACAATCCCAACAAGTATTGAAACATATGTCATACTTGTCACATCACATGCCTATTTTCTCTCATCAATCAAGACAAATTGCTCTCAAAAGTAGAAGCAATGTAAGACCCATCTAACATATCAGTTTCATTCTTGTTATTAGTACTGCCAAAGGCAGATTCTACTATAGGCCTCATATCTGTTTAACTAGTTGTTATTTTTGTACTTATTAACCAATCAGACAGTCTTATTATTTTCATTAAACAAATATACAATTCTTACATTAATAAATATCACTAAAGCTGCACACTTTTTAACAAAATAATTGTAAAAATGTATTTATCTTCAATAAGATTGGCCTAAAAATTAACATGTTATTGCAGCCTTCAGCAATTTCAAGAAAAACATGATGTCATTAGCATTTATGGTGTCATAACATTTATGATAGCATTTATTTTCTTGGTTTCCTTTTTACATTTAAAAAAATTAACAAATTAAAAATATCGGTGACTAGGTTTGGATGCATAGCACCATGGTCAAACTCAGTTTTTATAATTGCAGTTCTCTCTACATACGAAGCATTGATGAGTTCACCTTTGCCACTGCTCAATTCAATTTTACTACGACTAGGGCAGTACTTAGCAACATTGCTGCTCTTGTTCTCCAATACCACAATATATTTATAATAATGGGAATCTACTTTTGATCTTGATATGACCGTAGTGTAGGATAAAGAAAATAGTATGGCCGAAAAAATATTTACTTTTGAGTTATAATGGATGAAAAGATAGATACCGCCAAGGTAGAATCCTAACATGTAGTATGGGTTTGTATAGCTCTTACGGGCATTCAAAGTTGAAGTCTAATATATCTAGAGTGTAGAGTGCTAAAGTTTAAAAAATCCATATGATTTAAATGTCAAGAATATTAATATTAGTGCTCACATTGGTGAGCAAAGATAATAATGGGTAAAAATATTATTAATGTTATGTGGATTGTATTGAAAACTCATAAACATGGGTTAATCAATTTTTGGTTGAGTTGTTGAACCAACTCGCCATTTTGGGTAGGCTCGAGAATACGAGTTTGATTTTTGTCCAAACTCCACAAAAATAGGAGCTCATACAATCTATATAATGTAAACTCATAATATGAATAGTAGATGAACAAATTATTATCATCAAATGAAATTTTTTTTGTAAGTTATCTTGGTGATTATTTTTCATAATGTTGTAACTGCTGAAATGAAGGCAAACATGTTAAGATATATTTTTGATCTTAAGGGAATGTGTTGCTAATCTGGATTCTTGCATACTGTAATTTGTTTACATGGGACAACAGTTATTATTGCTTGTATGTTTTTGATGTGACGACAAATTTGTCGTATGCTTGTTGAACTCTATTTGCTGATTGATAGCACACCTTGAATCAATTCCATTGATCCAAGGTATGTTGTGGCCTTCTTGTAATCGCTTTGTCGATTTACTCTTAAACCGGACTGAAGGTTGATATAAATGTGCAGCACCTGATTTCAGGTATGAATAGCTGGCACGTAGATGCCAACGGAAAAGGTTCGATTCCCGAACCATGCACTATTGAAACATGAGACCTCGTAAGGTGATAAATGCCTGGATGCGGGTGGCTCAGGCATGTTTAACGTGGGATGAAACGTCCTGCACAACACTGAATTTTGATGACGATCGGAAGGACTTGTTTGGAAGTTGATTAATTAGGTGTTAGGGGGAATTAGATCCTAATCTACTCCTAAGTTCTACCTTACATCCTAAACTACTATCCTAAGTGGATTTTTAAATTCTAAATGGTGAAAATAGACCTAAGTTCTATTAACCTAAGAACTAGGCGGTGACCTAGGTTTGAACACTATTGTTAATCCTAAACTAATCCTAACAGGAGGAAGGGGACGCATAAGACCCATGGGAAAGGATAAGGATGGAAGGAAATTTAATGGCATTGAATGAAGGTCCTTACGTGGACAGCGCCAGTTTGGCGGGAACAGGGAAAAGCTAGAGGTATCTAGTTAGTTATGGAACTAAACTCTGTTTGCATGCAAAAATTTGAATTTGGAAGTTCGCCAACCCAAGTCGGCGGTGGCGTGAGGAAATAGAAAAAGGCAGAGCCTTTAATGCATTCAATTTTCTTGGTCATCGTGACCAGCCCGCCTTGGAAAGAGTATGGAGGAATTTTTTTGGTTGTTTATTGTGTTGTTCGGATTTTTGGGAAGTTGCTCTGCATTTGGTTTTTCTTGGTTCAGTCGAACCAGTTGTGATTGGTTGCTATCTCTGTTTCTTGGGAAATTGAAGGCTATTTTCGAGCCTGTAGCAGAAGGTGATTGTTGGGAAACTTGTCGCTGTCGCCGTGGAAGGAAATACCTTCTGTAGACGCGGTTTTCTTCGAGCATTCGAGGAAGAATACCAGGCATGTTAAGCCCTTCTCTTTAAAACTCTTGCTTTGCTTAAACGTCTCATTAAAACAACCCTGCTCTTCTGATGAAGGGGGTTTTGGGTTTATTTGATTGTTGTCATGTTTGAGATGATTTGGGTTTAGTCGATTTTGTTGTCATGTTGGAAATGATTGGGTAGAATCATTTTTCTTGTTGTGATTTGAATTTGTCTTTGTATATATATTTGAGTTGGAAATACGACCTTTGTGTTGGTTTGTTTGTGATAATGGGGAATTCGTCATGTGTGTTATGAAACTGTACATGTTGTATGAGTTTTTTTTCATTAATGAAGCAATGTTCTTTTTTTGCTAATATGAACTTGAGTGATGGAACGTATTAAGCGTGTGCGAGTGTTTGAAGTTGTTTTTTCTTGAAATTTTTAAAGGAAATGAGTTCCTCTTCTTCTTGTTGTTTTAGATTTTGAAGGAAATGAGTAAATTGGGTTTTTTTGAGCATTATGAGCTCGGTTGAAGGAAGTGATAGTAATATTCTTATTCATTGTGCTTTTCTTTTGTAAAAAATTTAACGAATACGACTTGGGTATTCGTGAAAGTTAAGGAAAAAGCTATTTTCCTTACGAACTTATAAATGATTGTATTTTCTCTTGCCTTGGTGGAAAGTTGATTTTGTTGTGTCTTATTGATGCGGTTTGATCTTCCGATTGATTTGTAGTTGTGAACAAGAACTTGGTTTTGTATTTTTGTGCAAATAAATGGAGAAATGCATGGGAATTAGCTTTGTTGTTGAGTCTGTCTTGTACCAAGCTTACGTATTTAATACCCTATGCGGGTTTGCCTTGATAGAGGTATTGATATATGATTATTGTATTTTGAGTTTGTACATCATTGAAATCATAGGAGAATGTTGTTTTGGATTTAAATGTTGATCGAGAAGAAACTCAAGCTGGGCATTCTTTTCATATGGTATATTGAATAAAAATTTGTGCATGCATCTTGCGAGTTGGTTTTGGCATCGTTTCTTTTTGAAATTAATAGGAAACGAGTTCTTCTTCTCTCTTTGTTTTAAATTTTGAAGAAATGTTAAGTGGGGATTTATTGAACTTTATAGGTTGACTTGATAGAAGTGACAGTGGTATTTAGATTATTTTTTTAAGTGTTGTTTTCTTAATACAAATGGAAGGTTGAAATGTTTCGTGGGATCTCTAATTTTGCCTTTGTCATTAAAAAAAAAAAAAAAGAATGAATTCGACTTGAGTGATTCTTGTTATGCTTGAAGAAAATGGATGTTTTCTTATTAAAATAATTACTGAGGATGAATTTCTTTTCTCTCTTCTTTGTTTGAATCTGGAACTAGCACTAGAGCTTCACTTTGTACACATCGGATTGGGCTTCTTTGTAGTAGTAACAACAATGTGCAAATTGTTAATTATGAACTGTATGCGTTCATGGATATAGAAAGTCATGTGGATAATTGATTATAGTTTTATATAGCTGTTTGTTCGGTTAGAATACGGTGAAAGAAGTATGAAATCTTTTAGTACGGTAGGTACATAGTATGCATTCTTTATAATGCTTGTTACATGATGGATACGATGTTTTACCAACTTGTTTTGGTATTCGTATGTGTGCTTGCTTGAAAGGGAGTATTGATATGGATAATAAATTCTTCCTTGTCTTTATTTAAAGTTGAATATGAATGGAATTATTCTTTCTTTCTGGAAAGTGAATTCTGAATGGATTTTGTAAGTTTCACTCTGAACTGTTATCTTGATTTGATGTCTCGTTTGGATTGATTTTGATCTGAGTCATGAGGAAAGGAATAGGAATGTGGATGGATAACTTGGAATAATGATCATTTCTTCTCTCATACAGTTGGAAATCTGTAATCGTTTAAGAACGAATTTTGTATTGCTTAGGTTTAAGCATCTATATTTATTGTTGTTTGCTTTTCTCATCTGTACTTGATTGCTTGAAATCAAAGGAGATGCATGAACTGAAAAGGAAAGTAATTGGTTTACATTTGAGTTAGATTTTATCCTTTGCATTTATTACTAATGTAAGGAAAGAGGAAGGGATAGCGATTATGATTATAACAGCGAGTATGCTTTTACTTGTATTCCTAGTTCTTACAAATGTTGTGTCTGGGCTATCGAAGGAAATTGCATCTTGTAATGGTTATGTGGGAAATAGGACAGAAATCCTTTGAGTGATTGGGATGGTATTTAGATGGTTCAGTTGTCATGCTGTTCATTCTTTTTGATGCTTAATTCTTGATTGATGTTCTTATTAACGTTTCATAAAAGTAGGGTTCTTTTATTGAGACAGTTAATTTGAAAGCACCTCATTTTAATGACAAGTGCTTAATATGCTCAGTTCAATGAACTGACCCGTGCAAGTAATTTTGCAGATGGAATTTGAGTAAAATGAAGACATGGCTATTTTCTGATACTTCTTTTGATTGTCTGAAGATGAATTGTATTTGTTAGTTATTATTCCTCTACGAGGAATTGTGAAAAGAAGAAAGTACATTCTTCTATCTATGTGTTGTAACATTGTTTAATATAAACTAAGTCCAGTCATTTGGACTGGCAAATGTATGGATTATGAAATGGATTGATGAATACAAATACAAGTGTGATATTTTAATGACTATATCAGTTTGATATTGTTGATTAAATTGGAAATATAATGTTATTTCTTGATTTGGAATTATTCAATTGTCCTTGGATGGATTTAAAAGGAACTGATATCTATTCTTACCTAAATGCAACTTTTAAGTTGAAATGTGCAATTAGTTCATACTTGGGTTAAGATGAATTTTTAATTGACATTAAAAAGGATTAGGAAGAACATGATCTCATAACTGATAGGTATTCAGGATTAGCTTGGAAGCTAAGGAATATCAAATAACTTAGGAGCAACCGAACTTCGCATTCGGACTCCGTTAATAGCCTCGTATGTTAAATTCAGAAAGAAAGGATATGGATAAATATATCCAGGGCTAATAGACCTTAACTATGTAAGGTTAAGGAGAATAAATGAATACATTTATTGAGAATTAGACCTCGTTTAAATGACGTCTAATAAGCTGGAATTCTGAATTTGGTTACAGTTGTGAAAAACTTGGTTAAGTTTAATAGGTTAAACTTATTACGTCTATCGGTAATGGGCTGCTTAATCCAATGATTAAGAAAAGAACCAAGTAGAGAAAATGCAACCCTTCGGTATGAAGGAGAAGATGCATAGCAAGCTAGAAGATGGATTTAGTCTCTCTTAGCTCCATACAACTATAACGAGGAATGAGGATAAAGGATCAACATGGTTGCTGAAAGTTGATCTTAAATATTAAGATCATATCCAAATCACTTGAGCTGGATGTGTACTCTCGATGGGAGGATTCCGTAGGACATTGACATACGCCAGCTACAACAAGGTGTCTTCATGAAGGCGGGGCCTTCATGACGACACAATGTTATAGCTGACATATTACAATGCCCTCCCGAATTAAATCATCAAGATTACATAAGCTGAATATTAAGATCTTGGTTGGGGATAGGAGTATGATCACGTATACGGAGTGACTCCGGAGGACTAAAGATAACTAGACACACGGAGTCGTTTAGGAACGACATCGTATGTCTGCGTATCTTTAGTTACCATGAGTGCCTTCCTATACTCGTTCATATTGCTAGTTGGAGTTAGAATTTGACCTTATTTTGGAAGGACTGGTAGGAACCAGGAAAGACCATTCTAGATAACAGGTGAAGTGAGGTGAAGGACGTATTCCATTGGTGTGTATCACATCCAGGAATATGATCATGCAAAGCATGTGAAAATCTTTGGCCAAAGTATCGCAAGTGCTGGTTGCGTTGTCCTAATCACCTAATTTAAGATGCAGGATGTCAGATGAATATCAGTAACAGATATTCAGATAGGCTTCTTAAATGGATCACTTCGATAACCGGAAACGGTAAAGAGAACCTTGTATATATATTATACTATGCATGAATGAACATGAAGGATCGGTAGTTGCCGAGTCATGAAATGAGAGATCGTTGAAACTCCGAGCCATGAAAATGGGAGATCGGTAGTTCTTCGAGTCATTTACAGCAGCATATAGAATCTGTTATAAGATTGAATGGCACTGAATGTGTGTTCCATATTGCAAATATGTGAACAGGGAACATTAGTTTTAAAAGGAAATTGTGTGTTCCAAACTGCATTGTTTGGGCAGAGAACAATTATTAAAACTTGAACGTGTGTTTGAATTATATAATTCATAACAGAGAACGTTTTATAAAAAAAAATTTTTTTCCCTTGTTCTAGTATCTTAAAATGGGGATGTTACATCTTGGTATCAGAGCTGAAGGTTGCAGCTCTTGGACCTAATGAGTCCACGATATTAATAAGGTTTACATTTTCTTATTGAGCAGAAAATGGTCGAATGAGAGGAATCTTTGCGAATAACCCGTTACAGGGTGGAGAAGCAGCTACTGCTCAAAAGCTGGATGAAATCCTTGCTGCCCTACTAGATACGAGAGATCGTTTGACTGTTCTGGAACAGCAGTCAATGGGCAATGAAGAGGAGGAAGATGAAGCTGATATAAATGATCAGCCGCCTCCTGTGGACAACATCAACGGAGGGAATCGGGTGTTGATAATAATAATGTAATTGCTCCTAATCATCCACGAAAATAAAAGGGCAAGATTAGCAGCTGAACTTACAAATGATATAAAGAGAATAAGTCCTCCAAAGTTTGATGGAACAACCCTTGGGGACGGAGCTGAGAATTGGCTCAGTGAAATGGAGAAATACTTTGCAATAAGAAACTTCTCCGAAGAGACCAAAGCGATATGGGGAGCATATCAGCTTTCTCATGAAGCATCATCATGGTGGGACAACCGTAAGGTTGAGTTGAATATTGTCGAATCAGACATAACTTGGGATCAATTTAAGGGTTATTTTAGGCAATGATGGCTGCCTCAACTCTATTTTGATAGGAAAATGGTGAATTTCAGGGCGAGTCGTTACAAGGAAGGTTGTCGGTGTGAGAATCTTTGGGAAGGGTTTACTAAACTCCTTAAGTATGTGCCGCAGTACCAAGCTGACGAGAAGTTCAGAATACGGAAATTCATAATGGGACTGAATCCCATCATTGGTGGTGAAGTGGATGTCCACGGCCCAACCACCATGGAAGGAGTTGTCGAAAAGGCAATTAGACAGGAACAGAAATTGAGAGCAATTTCTGCTCATAGGGAAGAGATAAGGAAGAAGATTCCCAATTCTTCTTCATCTCTCGCACCAAAAAGGGGACCTTGGAAAAGGTTTGGTGTGAAAAACAAGATTGTTGTGGATAACAACAAGAAATTTGTGATGAACAGACCTATAAATAGTATGTGGAACAGCTTCACAAAAGTTAGTGGCAATGGACAGAAGTCCTATGGGAGCCAGAATGATAACTTCAAAGCTGGTAACAAATTTGAGCCTAGAAAAGGGCCAGTTGGAGGATGCTTCAACTGTGGAAAGGACCACTATGCGAATCACTGTCCTCTGAAGAAGGATGATCGTAATCAGCAGCATAGGATACATGTTGCAGTGGCTAACAGACAAGCTGAAAAGCAAGTTACGCCTATAGAAGTTCCGGGTAAGTTATTCGGTACACCTGTAGTCATACTTTTTGATCTTTGGAGCTCTCTTGAATGCTTTATTTCTACTAAACTTGCAATGAAATTAAAAAGAAAGGTTGAAAGAATGGATAAAACATGGACAGTGCATTATGGGAATAATGTTGTCCATACAGTCAAAATGTGCCTTTTTGGGGCAATTCTTGACTTGCCCAGTTTCTCCACCGAAGTTGACCTGTATGTCACTCCTTTAGGATCATATGATATCATTATTGGAGTTAACTGGTTGGCTGAACATAAGGCAAAGGTCATTATTATGAAAAACAAATTTGTTGTTTTGATGACTGCTGAAAGCCTTGATCATCAAGGTGTAAACGTGAAGTTCGGTTAGAAAGCTGAGCATACTATGCAACTAAAAAGGGCTAAAAACAGAGGTTGCACCTTGTATATGTAGTAAAAATGATAGAAAATGTTGAGGAAGATAATGATTTCATGGAAAGATATCCATTGTTAAGGGGATTGGTGATGTGTTTCGGAGGAATTGCGAGTCTTCCACCCAAACGAGAGTTTGACTTTGCAATAGAAATAAAACCGGGAACTGAACCCATATCTAAGGCACCTTATAGAATGACCACCATCGAGTTGGTAGAGCTAAAGGCTCAGTTACAAGAACTTTTGACTAAGGGGCTGATAAGACCGAGCGTCTCACCTTGGGGAGCGCCGGTAATTTTTGTAAAGAAAAAGGATGGCACATTGAGGCTGTGCATTGATTACAGAATGCTGAACAAGGAAACTATTAAAAATCGATACCCACTTCCTAGGATTGATGATCTGTTTGATCAGATGCGAGGAGCATCAGTCTATTCAAAAATAGATCTTCGATCTGGGTATCATCAGCTGAGAATAAAGGAAGAAGATATTCATAAAACAACTTTTAGAACAAGGTACGGGCATTATGAGTTCACTGTGTTACCTTTTGGGTTGACTAATGCACCTGCCGCCTTCATGAATCTGATGAACAATATTTTTCAAGAATACTTAGACAAGTTTGTGCTTGTATTCTTAGACGACATTCTTATATACTCTAAAAATGTCGAAGAGCACCAAGAACATCTAAGGATAGTGCTGGAAATTTTAAGAAAGAGGAAGTTGTATGGTAAACTGTCTAAATGTTCCTTTTATGATGCAGAGGTGCATTATTTGGGACACGTCATAAGCAAGAATGGAATAGTTGTTGACCCTTCAAAGATTACAGCTATAACTGAGTGGCCTGCGCCTAAGAACGTGCACGAAGTGAGGAGCTTCATGGGCTTGGCTGGATATTATCGAAAGTTCGTTAAGGACTTTTCAAAAATTGCTGCCCCAATCACTTCACTGCAAAAGAAGGATAAGAAATTTGTCTGGATGGACAAATGTGAATCTGCCTTTAAAAATTTAAAGGAACAGATTAACTACAACACCTATTTTGTATGCACGATCAAAATGGAAATTTTATGGTTGTAACGGATGCCTCAGGAGAAGGCCTTGGAGGTATTCTGTTACAGAATAACCATGTTATAGCTTATGAAAGTAGAAAGCTTAAGTTACATGAACAGAATTATGCTCCACACGACCTAGAACTCGTTGCCATTGTTCATGCACTTCAAATGTGGAGGCATTACCTTTTAGGCAAGCCTTTTGAGTTAAAAACAGACCATCTGGGGCTGAAGTATATTTTTACTCAGCCAAATCTGAATGCAAGGCAGCGAAGATGGTTAGAATTTTTGTCTCAGTATGATTTTGATATAAGCTACATCAAAGGCAAGGAAAATAGAGTGGCAGATGCTCTGAGTCGAAGGAAGCATATCTCTGCTCTTATAACGGTAAGAACACAGTTTAAGGATGAGGTGAAAGATGCCTTGGAATCAGATCCTTATTTCCAACAAGTCAAAACAGCACTTGCTGCAGATCCAAAGGATGTCAGGTATAAAGGATTCCGTTTTGACAATGAAGGAATTTCGAGGTTGAAAGCAGGTATATATACCTTTGGCAAATGACTTAAGAAGGAAATTGTTAACTGAATTTCATAATTCACCTTTTTCTGGACACCCTGGCATTACGAAAATGCTTGTTGATCTTAAGCAGCAATACTTCTGGAAGGGAATGAAAAAGGATGTGGTGGAATTTGTAACACACTGCTTAGAATGTCAGCGTGTTAAGGCGGAACATATGCATCCCGCAGGATTATTGTATCCCCACAACATTCCATGAGTACAAATGGCAAGTGATAACGATGGATTTCGTTCAAGGATTGCCTATGTCAAGAAATAAGCATGATATTATCCTGGTTGTAGTCGAAAAATTGACCAAAGTGGCACACTTCATTGCTGGTAATTTGAAGACGATGCACCAGTGTTAGCAAGAAGATTTGTACATGAAATCTTCAGATTGCATGGAATACCGGAATTAATCATATCGGACAGAGATCCGAGGATGACATCAAGGTTTTGGCAAACGCTTAATGCGGCCTTGGGAACTAAATTAAACTTCAGTTCTGCATATCATCCGGAGACGGATGGACAGACTGAGAGAGTCAATCAAGTTTTAGAGGACATGTTAAGGATGTATTGCATGGACCAGCAGTATAAATGGGAGGAATACCTTCCGCTGGTTGAATTTGCCTACAATAATACATACCATGCCTCTTTAAAAATGGTGCCCTTTGAAGCATTGTATGGAAGAAAATGCAGAACCCCTGTCAGCTGGGACAAGCGTTGAGGACAGAGAGGTAATTGGGCCAGAAATCCTTACGGAAATGGAACAACAAATCAAAATGATTAGGGAACATCTAAAGGAGGCTGCCAATAGGAAAAAGAGTTATGCAGACTTAAAGCGGGTTGATAGGAATTATAAACTGGGAGAGAAGGTCTTTCTTCGGGTGAAGCCGAAAAAGAGCTCAATAACTTTTGGCAAGGCTGCCAAGTTGTCGCCACGATACGTGGGACCTTTTGAAATTGTTGAAATAATCAACCCTGTAGCTTATCGTCTAGCATTACCTCCTGCTTTGTCTCAAATGCATGATGTTTTTCATATTTCTTTGCTTAAGAAATACGTGACAGATTTATCACATGTGCTGAATTGGAATTCCTTGCAGGTCCAAGACCCAGGAATAATCGTGGTTAAGCCCATTGAGTCTTTGGGAACTCGCTTGGTTGTACTTAAGAAATCGCGAAGTGAATCAATGTAAGGTCCAGTGGGACCAGTTCAGCGAAGAAAGTGCAACTTGGGAAAATCTCGAAGAAATGAGATCTGCTTTTCCACATTTGTTTGATCGAATTTGAAATTCAAAAAACTGATAATTCTACCAAATTTAGACAATTATTAGTCTATTGTACAGTTGTCTTAAAACACTGTTTTTAAGAGTGAATCTATTTTTGGTATGAACTTATGAATGGAAGGACAATAACTGAACTTTGTCCTAGGAACTCCTTGATTTGGTTAATTTGATCATCGGGATGATGATTCTTTAAGGAGGGAGGAATGTAACGCCCTGATTTTTGTAAGTTATCTTGGTGATTATTTTTCATAATGTTGTAACTGCTGAAATGAAGGCAAACATGTTAAGATATATTTTTGATCTTAAGGGAATGTGTTGCTAATCTGGATTCTTGCATACTGTAATTTGTTTACATGGGACAACAGTTATTATTGCTTGTATGTTTGTTGATGTGATGACAAATTTGTCGTATGCTTGCTGAACTCTATTTGCTGATTGACAGCACACCTTGAATCAATTCCATTGATCAAGTATGTATTTGGCCTTCTTGTAATCGCTTTGTCGATTTACTCTTAAACCGGACTGAAGGTTGATATAAATGTGCAGCACCTGATTTCAGGTATGAATAGCTGGCACGTAGATGCCAACGGAAAAGGTTCGATTCCCGAACCATGCACTATTGAAACATGAGACCTCGTAAGGTGATAAATGCCTGGATGCGGGTGGCTCAGGCATGTTTAACGTGGGACGAAACGTCTGCACAACTGTTGAATTTTGATGACGATCGGAAGGACTTGTTTGGAAGTTGATTAATTAGGTGTTAGGGGGAATTAGATCCTAATCTACTCCTAAGTTCTACCTTACATCCTAAACTACTATCCTAAGTGGATTTTTAAATTCTAAATGGTGAAAATAGACCTAAGTTCTATTAACCTAAGAACTAGGCGATGACCTAGGTTTGAACACTATTGTTAATCCTAAACTAATCCTAACCTAAGGAAGGGGCATACGAGACCCATGGGAAAGGATAAGGATGGAAGGAAATTTAATGGCATTGAATGAAGGTCCTTACGTGGACAGCGCGAGTTTGGCGGGAGCAGGGGAAAAGCTAGAGGTATCTAGTTAGTTATGGAACTAAACTCTGTTTGCATGCAAAAATTTGAATTTGGAAGTTCGCCAACCCAAGTCGGCGGTGGCGTGAGGAAATAGAAAAAGGCAGAGCCTTTAATGCATTCAATTTTCTTGGTCATCGTGACCAGCCCGCCTTGGAAAGAGTATGGAGGAATTTTTTTGGTTGTTTATTGTGTTGTTTGGATTTTTGGGAAGTTGCTCTGCATTTGGTTTTTCTTGGTTCAGTCGAACCAGTTGTGATTGGTTGCTATCTCTATTTCTTGGGAAATTGAAGGCTATTTTTGAGCCTGTATAGAGAAGGTGATTGTTGGGAAACTTGTTTTGTCGCCGTGGAAGGAAATACCTTCTGTAGACGCGGTTTTCTTCGAGCATTCGAGGAAGAATACCAGGCATGTTAAGCCCTTCTCTTTAAAACTCTTGCTTTGCTTAAACGTCTCATTAAAACAACCCTGCTCTTCTGATGAAGGGGGTTTTGGGTTTATTTGATTGCTGTCATGATTGAGATGATTTGGGTTTAGTCGATTTTGTTGTCATGTTGGAAATGATTGGGTAGAATCATTTTCTTGCTGTTGTGATTTGAACTGTCTTTGTATATATATTTGAGTTGGAAATACCGCCATGCTGTGTTGGTTTGTTTGACAGTAATGGGGAATTCGTTAGGTATGTTATGAAACTGTACATGTTGTATGAGTTTTTTTTCATTATTGAAGCAATCGTTCTTTTGCTAATACGAACTTGAGTGATGGAACGTATTAAGCTGTGAGTGTTTGAAGTTGTTTCTTTACTGAAATTTTTAAAGGAAATGAGTTCCTTCTTCTTCTGTTGTTTTAGATTTTAGATTTTGAAGGAAATGGTAATTGGGTTTTATTGAGCATTATGAGCTCGGTTCGAAGGAAGTGATAGTAATATTCTTATTCTCTGTGCTTTTCTTTTGTAAAATTTAACGAATACGACTTGGGTATTCGTGAAAGTTAAGGAAAGTAATTGTTTTCCTTCTGAACTTATAAATGAACTGTATTTTCTCTTGCCTTGGTGGAAAGTTGATTTTGTTGTGTCTTATTGATGCGGTTTGATCTTCCAGTTGACTGTAGTTGTGAACAAGAACTTGGTTTTGTATTTTTGTGCAAATAAATGGAGAAATGCATGGGAATTAGCTTGTTGTTGAGTCTGTCTTGACTGTACCAAGCTTACGTATTTAATACCCTATGCGGGTTTGCCTTGATAGAGGTATTGATATATGATTATTGTATTTTGAGTTCTGTACATCATTGAAATCATAGGAGAATGTTGTTTTGGATTTAAATGTTGATCGAGAAGAAACTCGAACTGGGCATTCTTTTCATATGGTATATTGAATAAAATTTGTGCATGTTGTGCGAGTTGGTTTTGGCATCGTTTCTTTTCTGAAATTAATAGGAAACGAGTTCTTCTTCCTCTGCTGTTTTAAATTTTGAAGAAATGTTAAGTGGGGATTTATTGAACTTTATAGGTTCAGCTTGATAGAAGTGACAGTGGTATTTAGATTATTTTTCTAAGTGTTGTTTTCTTCTACAAATGGAAGGTTGAAATGTTTCGTGGGATCTCTAATTTTTTGCCTTTGTCATTCAAAAAAAAAAAAAAAAGAATGAATTCGACTTGAGTGATTCTTGTTATGCTTGAAGAAAATGGATGTTTTCTTATTAAAATAATTCTGAGGATGAATTTTTTTTCTCTCTTCTTTGTTTGAATCTTTGGAACTAGCACTAGAGCTTCTTTGTACATCGGATTGGGCTTCTTTGTAGGTACAACAATGTGCAAATTGTTAATTATGAACTGTATGCGTTCATGGATATAGAAAGTCATGTGGATAATTGATTAAGTAATTGTATAACTGTTTGTTCGGTTAGAATACAGTGAAAGAAGTATGAAGTCTTTTAGTACAGTAGGTACATAGTATGCATTCTTTATAATGCTTGTTCTATGATGGATACGATGTTTTACCAACTTGTTTTGGTATTCGTATGTGCCTGCTTGAAAGGGAGTATTGATATGGATAATAAATTCTTCCTTGTCTTTATTTAAATCTGAATATGAATGGAATTATTCTTTGCTGTTGGAAAGTGAATTCTGAATGGATTTTGTAAGTTTCACTCTGAACTGTTATCTTGATTTGATGTCTCGTTTGGATTCATTTTCATACAGTCATGAGGAAAGGAATAGGAATGTGGATGGATAACTTGGAATAATGATCATTTCTTCTCTCATACAGTTGGAAATCTGTAATCGTTTAAGAACAAATTTTGTATTGCTTAGGTTTAAGCATCTATATTTATTGTTGTTTGCTTTTCTCATCTGTACTTGATTGCTTGAAATCAAAGGAGATGCATGAACTGAAAGGAAAGTAATTGGTTTACATTTCAGTTAGATTTTATCCTTTGCATTTATTACTAATGTAAGGAAAGGGAAGGGATAGCAGTTATGTTATAACAATAGTATGCTTTTACTTGTATTCCTAGTTCTTACAAATGTTGTGTCTGGGCTATCGAAGGAAATTGCATCTTGTAATGGTTATGTGGGAAATAGGATAGAAATCCTTTGAGTGATTGGGATGGTATTTAGATGGTTCAGTTGTCATGTTGTTCATTCTTTTTGATGCTTAATTCTTGATTGATGTTCTTATTAACGTTTCATAAAAGCAGGGTTCTTTTATTGAGACGGTTAATTTGAAGCACCTCATTTTAATGACAAGTGCTTAATATGCTCAGTTCAATGAACTGACCCGTGCAAGTAATTTTGCAGATGGAATTTGAGTAAAATGAAGACATGGCTATTTTCTGATACTTCTTTTGATTGTTTGAAGACAAATTATATTTGTTAGTTATTATTCCTCTACGAGGAATTGTGAAAAGAAGAAAGTACATTCTTATCTATGTGTTGTAACATTGTTTAATATAAACTAAGTCAGTCATTTGGGTGGCAAATGTATGGATTATGAAATGGATTGATGAATACAAATACAAGTGTGATATTTTAATGACTATATCAGTTTGATATTGTTGATTAAATTGGAAATATAATGTTATTTCTTGATTTGGAATTATTCAATTGTCCTTGGATGGATTTAAAGGAACTGATATCTATTCTTACCTAAATGCAACTTTTAAGTTGAAATGTGCAATTAGTTCATACTTGGGTTAAGATGAATTTTTAATTGACATTAAAAAGGATTAGGAAGAACATGATCTCATAACTGATAGGTATTCAGGATTAGCTTGGAAGCTAAGGAATATCAAATAACTTAGGAGCAACCGAACTTCGTATTCGGACTCCGTTAATAGCCTCGTATGTTAAATTCAGAAAGAAAGGATATGGGATAAATATATCCAGGGCTAATAGACCTTAACTATGTAAGGTTAAGGAGAATAAATGAATACATTTATTGAGAATTAGACCTCGTTTAAATGACGTCTAAATTTGGAATTTGAATTTGGTTCTGATTGTGAAAAACTTGGTTAAGTTTAATAGGTTAAACTTATCACGTCCGTCGGTAATGGGCTGCTTAATCCAATGATTAAGAAAAGAACCAAGTAGAGAAAATGCAACCCTTTGGTACGAAGGAGAAGATGCATAGCAAGCTAGAAGATGGATTTAGTCTCTCTTAGCTCCATACAACTATAACAGGAATGAGGATAAAGGATCAGCATGGTTGCTGAAAGTTGATCTTAAATATTAAGATCATATCCAAATCACTTGAGCTGGATGTGTACTCTCGATGGGAGGATTCCGTAGGACATTGACATATGCCAGCTATAGCAAGGTGTCTTCATGAAGGCGGGGCCTTCATGACGACACAATGTTATAGCTGACATATTACAATGCCCTCCCGAATTAAATCATCAAGATTACATAAGCTGAATATTAAGATCTTGGTTGGGGATAGGAGTATGATCACGTATACGGAGTGACTCCGGAGGACTAAAGATAACTAGACACACGGAGTCATTTAGGAATGACATCGTATGTCTGCGTATCTTTAGTTACCATGAGTGCCTTCCTATACTCGTTCATATTGCTAGTAGGAGTTAGAAATTGACCTTATTTTGGAAGGACTGGTAGGAACCAGGAAAGACCATTCTAGATAACAGGTGAAGTGAGGTGAAGGACGTATTCCATTGGTGTGTATCACATCCAGGAATATGATCATGCAAAGCATGTGAAAATCTTTGGCCAAAGTATCGCAAGTGCTGGTTGCGTTGTCCTAATCACCTAATTTAAGATGCAGGATGTCAGATGAATATCAGTAATAGATATTCAGATAGGCTTCTTAAATGGATCACTTCGATAACCGGAAACGGTAAAGAGAACCTTGTATATATATTATACTATGCATGAATGAACATGAAGGATCGGTAGTTGCCGAGTCATGAAATGAGAGATCGTTGAAACTCGAGCCATGAAAATGGGAGATCGGTAGTTCTTGAGTCATTTACATGACAGCATATAGAATCATTATAAGATTGAATGGCCTTGAATGTGTGTTCCATATTGCAAATATGTGAGCAGGGAACATTAGTTTTAAAAGGAAATTGTTGATTTTCCCATGCTCTATCATAACAATATGCATATTGGTATGAACATGCTTGGTAAATGGTAAAGAAGTCATTATCTTGCATGATGTGTAAAGACAAATCACTTTTTTTTAGTTATTATTTTTAGTTTAAATCGTGTTAGTGTATAATAACTTAGGGTTATTAGTGTGTTTAAAGAGTGGGGTGGCATTTTTCACAAAGTGGTAAAAACTATAAAGGGGTTGTCATAGAAAGGATTTAGTATGTCTTATAGAGTGAAGATCGAGATTATGTGTGTTGTTTTGTTATCAAAGTGTTCACATTATTCATTGGTACTAATATTGTAAGTCTATGTTCATTGTCATGAGACTATATGTCTTAGTTTTGACATTTGCATCCATTGTTTATTATCATTATTGCCATAGTCTAAATAAACCAATTCGCATCATAAAGAGTATCTTTGTGTCTTTATGTATTTGTATTAAAAAAGGAATTAAATATTACATTTTAATTGTCATATTTATCATCTTGTCAAGAGTTAAGATTCAATAAAAAAATTATCTACATCTATAGTTGTAAAAATGTCAAATAAATTGTTTGTAAATGGATGCATTTTTGGTGGAAACCGACATCCTAAGTCAAACATTTCACATTTAGGGGGAGTTATAAAAATAAACACAATGTGAAAATCTATGAGCTTTAATTTCCAATCATACGTGTAAGCAACAACATACTAGTGAATGAAGGCATCAAAGGTTGGAAGATGATAAACGTCATCTCACCAATCTTGAGACATGAAAATGAAGTAGTGGAAAATCATTGCATAAAATTGACTAATGTCCGGATCTGTCTCTAGGTGGTAGTGGTGACCATCTTACAATGCTCCCGATCATAGTGGCGGTGATCTACAATGCTAGTTGAATATGTGATAATGAGGACCAAATCCCCAACCTTTATTTTTATTTATGTCCATGGTTTGATGTTGGGTCCCAAAATATTGGCTAAGGATGAGAAAGCATGTGGGCACATGGGACCTCGTTGAAGAAGGGCACGTGGGGTTGAAGGCACACGGGGTTTTGTAGGACACATGATGCACGCGCAAGGCAAGACGGGTTTTGGACTTAGCCATATTCGGCGTCCCAGGAAGCACATGAGAAAAGTGTGACCCTTATAGCATGCGGAGTGGATAAGGTGCCACTGGTGACTGTAGGATCAAAAGGGAATATTCCATGCATGTGATGGAAGGTTCCAGAAGAGCATCATTACATAGAGTGGAGAGCTCGGATCAAAGAAGGCATGCTCCATTGGAGGACCACTTGGACACTTGGCATTGGTGATACGTTACCTTAGAAGGCATGGGTGAAGGTGAAATATATTGAGGTGCACGGGTAGCAAGAAGGATATATAGAAGAGAGTGTGAATAGTAGATAGAGGCATATACATGGAGCCATCCTAAGAGAGTAGTGTGCTGGAAAAGAGGTGAAGCTCTATAGAGATCTCATGGATGATTCTATGGGTTGGGATTAGGAAAATATAGGAGTGATGGCACATTTAGAGGGATGGGTCTGCATTCATTTTTGTAATATGATGAACATAGTATAGTCTTGGTGCATGAATTTTCTGCATTGTTATATGAGGGTTTGTTATGACCTCAAGGGATGTAATGCAGTTATTAAACATGTTAATATGAATATAAGGCTCTGTTCTTAATCATATATGTGTTCATGAGCATAATCCTTGTGCATTTCATTTATGTATGAATCGATTATATTTGTTGCTTGTTATTTCTCTTTTCTGGATGCATTGAGATGACAACTTGTCCTAGGTTCACAGAATGATGCACAATTCTTTTCTATCCACTTGCACTTAAATATCTGTCATAAAATTATGAATTCTCACAAGACTCACATAAAAGAGAGGCTCGGTGCCCGTGCATGCCTCGGGTGAGTGCCCAGTGTCCATTAGGTGATAGGCCAACACGCATGGGATTAGACTATTGGTCTAAGGGTATAAAAATGACTACATCTTGGTTCCATTGTCGAGACCTCATTTTGAAGTTGTTGTGAGAAATGACATGCATCTTTGTCCCTATGATGCATGATGACAAAATGTCTGACCTTGGAAAGTTTTGAAACATGGTTCAAGAGCACAGAGGATGAGTTTGCTCAAATATTCGACATTGGAGTCGAGTTTTATGCACGTAGATGGTGTTGTCACCTCTCAAAATTTCCCTTCTTTCTTCAAGACAAATTTTCAAAATTTTAAAGAAGTGTCCTTTGGAAGTGTTTAAGTGAAGGGAAAAGTTCAAAAAGTTAGAAAAATTTAGTCTTTGGGGTCATTTTTAATGTTTTGCGGCTAAGTCAGACATTTTTGTCCTGCGTGTCCCAAGTGTAGGCGGGCCTCCTATTCACCGATTTACCACTTTACCCACATTGCTTTACCATCACCTAAGTTGGACATGTTTTTCTGCGTGTCCCAAGTGTTGTCGAGCCTCTTGTTTTTACGATTTTCCGCTTTACCCACATCACTTTACCATGGGCAAAATCGGCTCCACGCGTCCCAAGTATAGGCGGGCCTCCTGTTCACTAATTTTCTGCTTTACGCACATTGCTTTACCATCAGCTAAGCTAGACATTTTTGTCCCGCGTGTCCCAAGTGTCATTAAGCCTCCCTGTTCACCGATTTTCGCTTTACTGCATTGTTTTATCGTCGGTAAAATCGGCTCATGGCGTCTGTGTGTCCCCGCATCCCATGGCTTGTTTGGGCCAATTTGTTACGATTTTCCACATTTCACCTTTTTGAGTTGGCGTGGGAGTCATTTCTTGCGCATTCCTTGTCTTCTCTATCCATCCATTTGAATTCATGGCTATTTAAAGGAGTGTAACCATTCTTTCATTCACGCACTTGCTTGGTCATTCTCTCCTGCTCGCGTTCTTACAAAATAAGTAAATCGTTCGTGCATGTGCCTATGTGTTTTCTCTTGCAAGGATTGTTTGAATTTTAATACACTCAATCAAAGGTTATTTCTCTCCTTATCTCTGTCACAATGAGGATTCAATACAAAGGGCACGAGCATCTCTCCTCGTTAGAAACCTTTGTGCCCTATGTCAGGGATAGTGAAGCTCAACACCTCGACCTTAATGACTTTTGGAGAAGGCTTGGATGCGTTAACCATACTCCTATCACCCAATTAATCAAAGATAGTGGAATTGCATTTGCAGGGGGTTTCCTTATGTCTTTCTAGAACGTTGCTACCATGCTCACTTACGGGGTATGTTTCAATATAGAATCCAAGGGGATTGTTGATATCCATGGTGAAGTGGTTGTACGACTAGATTTCGATGCTATTTGTGCTGCCCTATGCATCCCAGTGGTGGAAGATGCTCATACCCTCACTCTTGCTCAAGAACAAACACTATTTGACCATGAAAGTGATAGATATAAGGCTAGGGTAGCTAAATCATGGCTAAAGAACCCTAAGAAGGGAGCATCTAGAATTTCTAAGTCATTGTTCGGGGTTGATTTTAAGGAATCTACAAGTGACTCTTCCTCGCACCCGACCTCCCGAGGTCGTGCCGAGAGATGACCGTGGGTATGGAATATGTATGGGATGTAGAAAAACTAATTAGGCAATCTAATGTCTTTAATACGCACTAGTGGAATTTGTGAATCTAAGGCAAAGAAGGCCCTCCTAACTTGAAGTGGTGTGATAGATCGGTCGTGCAAGGATGACCGCTCGAAGGCTCCAATCAATATCGAGCTCTGGCGTGATTCGATCTATAGGTTGTGGAATACGTGGAAAATGACCGGGATAGTTTCGTGTATTTCTCGGACAGGTCATATGGTGGATGGTAAATATAGCCAATTCTATGGACGATTCTCTGGCCTAGTCCAGAATTCCCTAGCTCTGTTAGCTGTTGTGTCTAGCAAGGATAATTGTTCGATGATGATAGGTGGAAGTGGAGTAGACCGGAATACTAGTGTGCGTAGGCCAGTGTCTATGTCTAATTCTCCTATGGATTCGTTGGGCTGTGGGATTTGTGGATCACAACTGTAGACTCTTAGTTGTTGTGGACCTGTTATGGTCATGCGTGGAATCAAGTCCTAATCCCTAGTATCCAGTAATCGTATGCTTTCTCAGCTTCTATATTTAGGATCAATAACTGTGTGATTTTCTCATAATATCTTACAGGCGTTCTTGCAACCTGGATTCTTAGGCTGGTATCTATATCTGTAAGAGTGTCTCCTTCGCCTGGCTGTGGGACCAAAGGATCACAACCAAAGGTTTGTTCTCTTTCGAACCCTTCTACAGTCATATGAATGTTGTCTAGTGTAATCTGTAGTTCGGTTGATTTGACCAAAACATGTGTGCTTGGTCATCTTCTACGTTTAACCCACTCAATTGGGAATTGATTTCTTGCAAGCTTACCATTGTTCGGAAGACTTGAATCCTGAGATTTTGATCTATATCAGTTATTGCTGTGATGAGATTGGGTTGAGGCACGATTGGCTTGAATACGTATTCTCTGGGCTCTCTAGGTCCCGTGATTGTCATACAAAACAACAAAGTAAAACGAACTACAGTAAAATGAAACTTAACTATGTCGAATATACCTATATATGATTTCTCTATTTTTTTGTGTTTTCTGATGAACTTTACGAATTTAAGAAAGCAGCTATTTAAAATATCTAGAAATGACAACTAAAATAATCAATTTAAAACAAACAAAATAACCAAGTGTAGCTATTTGTCTATGCAATTTGTAGATCTATTCTAAACAATAAAATAGCTTATCTAATCTATTTGCAAGATTCTCGATCCTACCTCAGAAGTGAGGAGTGAATCATAGTTTCTCAGAAACTATCAATCCCCATAGCTTCCCTGGCAACATCGAGAATATAATTTACTAAAATAAAACAATTAACTACTCTATTTGATATGATTCTAACTAGAACTTTGAAAGCTAGAACCTGGATTCTGCAGAACAGTGGCGAATCTGATGGTGTGTGTGATCTTGTCCCCTCAGTGTGATCTCCTCATTCCTTCGTGTTCACGTGGATCCAGAAAAGCGTGTAATGCTAGCATCAACAGAAGTAGATATTGGGACAAAGGCAACTCGAATACGCTCGAATACGGTGAATACAATGCGAGTAGGAGAGGGATAGCGCAAGAGTACGGGGCTTGGCTTATGCAATTCCTAGCGGGATCTATTGCGAGTCATGCAACATGAAGCGTCAAACACGAAACTATCCTATTTGAGGAGAAAAACTGCAACTTTAATGGCTTCCTAAGCTATTCTACTCCAATGGATTGGATGAAATAACAACACACTTGCACAAGATGGATTTGTGGCTTACCAATAGTAAAACAATGCTAACTAAGCATGCAATGAACTAAACTATGAATCCTAAGAAAAATAAAAGATTGAACTACTTGAAATGAGAAGATGAGAAGTGAATTGAGGGGCCATTTTCTTGAGCACAAGCCAACTATTTATAGCATTTGCATTTACCCAAGGTAAAAGCCAAATGGAACTCTTAAACTATAAACAATGGCAAAACACTATTCCAGGGAACCAGAATCATAAATGCAAGCTTATGGCGGTGAAAGAAAGCTGGTAAAACATTGAATTTACGTGAGTCGTGTTAAAAGAGATTTCTGGAAAATGCGTAAAGGACCGCCACCTTGAGTAGGGGGCGATTCTGAGACCGCCGCCCCATATTTGCGGTCACGAGACCGCCGCCAGGTAGGGCGGCGGTTTCATCACTGAAGAGAAAAAGGCTAAGAAAAGAGGGGAAAAGGGAAAAACAAAGCACGCGGGGCTAAGCGAGGCATGCGGGATGTTAATGCACACTTGGAGAGCTTTTCGGATCCCGAACACCTTGCGAGGAGACCTGTATCATCATTGGGGCACGTGTCATGTTGTTCTGGCAGTATAGTACCTTACAATTTTGGGTACGTACATATTGCCCCCTCGGAGAAGCGTTTTAGCCATGAAGAGGCGTAAAACGGTGGGTCCGAGTATGGCGGTCCCGAAATGGGAAGTTAGAAGTTATACCTGATACATCCATGTGTGTTGAAATGATGCCATCCAAAATTCTCGTTACCTGCAAAACGAAAAGAGAACTCAAGTGCAGATAGACACAATAGTTTGAAAAATAAACGCTAAAATAACAGGGAATGAGAACGTACCATTTGTGCGGGGATAGGAACTTACCTCCGTCAGCGCTCCAAACCTGTGAAAAAGTCATTTTAAAATGAATCAGAGCGCTATATATATGAAAGTGGGCCCATTTTCCTATTCATTTGTGAGTCGATTTGATTGATTTTGAGCTCTGGGACCCACGGTGACGGTTTCTTGCGTGAGTAGAGTCAAAACGTCCGTGACGAGATAGCGATCATGCCTCCACGTGCGGCACATCGACCCGTGAGATCACAAGTTAGTTTTCTTCAGTTTATCCTTTTACCACCTTAAATTTGAAATGCTAAATACTTTGTCATGGGGGGGTAATTTTTGAAAATGTTAGTGTTGAAAGGTCCACCTAGGGGGGGCACCTACTGGGTAGGCTTTGTTTTTAGGTAAAATGGTCATTTTTTACGTTTTTTAGGCTTTTAAATTTAAAAACCCGCGTGGGTTTTCGGACCACGACCGCCGCCCTACCCAGGGCGGTGGTTACATGACCGCCGCCCTGTTCAGGGTGGCGGTTACACGACCGCCGCCGCCCTTAAGGCGGCGATTCTACAAACCACCCCCTGCTCAGGGTGGCGGTTTTGCACAGAATGCAAAAGGAACCTCTTTTTGAGATTGTGTTTGTATTTTTAGCATTTCTACGTGCTTTCATGATTTTTCAGTATTACTTGGATGCTAACTTGCTTTGTTTTGTGTGTTTTTGGGTGTATGCAGGCGAGAGAGGAGTATATCCGGTGGAGTAGAGAGAGGGAGTGTGATTGGCTCCCAGGGGTTCTAGATGCCCTCTCACAGGATGAGGAGGACACTCTTGACGGGTGGGATACTACGCATTTCACGCGTGCCCCACGTTACACCATCTAGTCACATCCTTTGTGACTTGTTCTCATACTGGGATGCAGATCGGAACACCTTCCGATTGCCAGGGGTCCGCGGTGAGTGGACTATTACACTGGAGGACGTCTATCGTATTTTGGGGTCCCGATCATCGGGAGACGACTCACCCTAGAGACAGCAGGCTCACGGGCACAGATTGCACAGTGGGCCACATATATGGGAGATGCAGTCATCTCCACGGGGTCGAAGAAGGGGGTGAGAGTTTGATCTATTCCTTCTTTGCCCATCCCCCTACTTTCGTCCAGGCCATCATGGGGATCCTTGCCTCGAGACTGATCGGGGACAAGGGAGGAGATACATTATTATACTGCTTGGTCCCCCATTATTACACAGATAGAGGGGCATGGTCGGATATATGCCTAGGGAGCTAGATATTCTTGGGACCACCTACCACGACTTATACAGGGTGGTCCGTTTACAGGGGCAGTCCTTGAGCCATCCGACCCTAGTCATGAGTTGGGTCTATGAGCATTTCATCCCTTATGGCAGGGGTGTGGAGGTGGCAGATCCTGGAGCTGTGAGGGCAGCCAGATGGACAGACATGTCGGTGCTTAGAGCACCTCATCAGCCAGTTGCCTCCCTGACTACTACCGACATGGAGGCCACACCATACCAGACTATGGCAGGCATATGGGGCGAGGAGGCTCTTACCTTGATCTCCTGCTCCACGACAGGGTAGCTTATTGATAGAGTGGGGTGAGTGGAGATGCACCCCTTTGGCCGTGTTCCTCAGCAGTTTGGCTTACCATACATGGGTATGCTTCCCCCAGTGGCGCCAGTATACAGATCATTCGAGAGGCCAGAGGGGGGCCTAGAGGCCGGGGTTGGACAGTGGTTACTCCTGGCATTCCTATTGCAGCCAGGAGGATAGTTCGTGCCAGAGGGAGAGCCGGTGCGCCTTAGGCACCTTTGCTTCAGATTGCCATGGGTCTTTCCCATAGCAGCGATGACCCCATTGAGGTAGACTCGAGTCTGAGGAGTTTACGGGGGGGAGACAGAGGAGGAGACCGAGGATAGTGATCCTGAGTGGCATGATACCCAGGATATCATGCAGGTGGAGAGGGCCGAGCAGAGTGCAGAGAGGGTGACTCTGGTTTCAGAGGAGCCACTCTCCCAGGGCCATGGGGAGGATGAGTCTATTGCGGGGCGTTACATTGCTCCAGCCACAGGAGCAGCCCCTCAGTCGGTAGTGGCATCCGTGGCGGGCGCTGATCCCATAGATCCATCTTGGAGGCCTGGTGATCCGAGTAAGTTACCCTCTCTCCCTTCTAGTGTTTGTTTCTTTGTTAGGATCTCCTTAGTTGCTATCTTGTATCTTTTAATTTCTTGTTTGGTTTCTAATTTGTTTTCTCCTTTGTTTGCAGAGACCGCCGATGAGTGGCGGGACTTGATTCGTAGGGTATGCACTGATACCCTGATGATCCCCATGGAGAGGACCCGCGCAGAGCTGTCCGTGGATGCGGGGCCGTCCTCAGCAGTGGTAGACATACCGACGTCTTCGCTCCAGTCTGGCATGTGGCCAGGATGGTATCGACCCTTCGCACAGAGTTAGCGGGGTACAGGACGGCTGAGCGCTTGATGAGGAGCCATTCTCGTGGTGAGACTGCGGCTGCCCCTCGGGATCCTGAGCCCTCCGTGCATTCAGAGCGCCGGCGTAGCCGGAGTCCTAGGCGTGGGCGTGCACCTTCAGAGGGGTCTCGTAGGGATTGAGAAGCCACTTGGCTCTCGTAGATTTTGTACTATATATTCTTTTGTATATCCCGGGCTCTTTGAGCGTTTTGACCATGCTTAGTGCATGATGGCATTGTATATAAACATTGATTATTTATATATATGCATTCGTTCTGGATCAAAATCTTGGCATTCATGGCTTTCTTTCTATTTCTAGTTTCCTCATGTATGCTATGATGTATGTTTATATGTTTCTTTTAGAATATATGCAATGGTGAACAAATGATGCAAGTGTTTTACTTTCCTTTTGTGTTTCATGATGCCGATATATGATGATGTAGATATAATGTGATTTTGAATCTTAGTTTCTGTAAGCAATTTTGGATACTTTATGTTTGTTTTGGCAAAGTGATGAGAATAAACCGGTACGATGAACAGATAAACCTGCCCCTACCCCCAACTCCACGCAACTAGTAAGATGCGAGGGCTTATCACCAAGAGTTGGGAAGGGTGCAAGTTATGAGGTGTAGTGAAATGATAGTGATGAAAGACAGACAAAGCTTTGGTGGAACCAAATTAGGACACCACAAGTCTACTCCACTTGAGTGACTTCATAGTTTTGGATGCAGCTTGCTTTGCGGTTTATCCAGACTTAGACCCGTAGATGGCCACATAGTAGACAAAATCTGGGTTTTTAGGATTTTAACTCTCTTGGGATTTTGAACATCTGATTCATTTGTTTTTGACTCAAAGTTTCAAAGTTTGAATTGTTTGTGTATGACCTTTTGCATTTATTTGTCGAGAGGACCCCCTACACTTTGCCCCATGCTACTAGTAAGAAGCGTGGGTTTATCACCATGGGCAAAGCATAGGCGAGTAAGGGCATTTCCATCCTTCCCCAACCCTACGTCACTAGTAAGAGACGCAAGCTCATCACCAAAGGTTGGTGGGGCAAGGAAATGTGTAAAATTAAAATTTTCTGTTTGATCAATGTTTGACTTGTTTATTTGAGTAAAATGTCAGTATGTTTTTATTTCCAAAGAGATATACATATGGGATAGATGTGACACCATGAAGCTTCTAGAACAGACCATAGGCAAGACACCTACCCTAAGAAGAAACCAACAGTGAGAATAAACTTGCAGATCTTGGTATGGTTACCGTTAAGACTTCGTCATGTCTAGCTTTATTTGATAAAATGATTCTGAGATAATTTGATGATATCATGAAAATGGAGAAGTATGATTAGAGAGTTTATGCCAACAACATCATGAGTTTGTAATGAATTGCTTTGAGAATAGATTCCTTGATCACAATTTGTGTATGAAACAAGTGGACAATATGATCCTAATCTATATGAAAATGCAATGTAGATAGATATATAAGTAGTGCTAGTTGCTTACGCGTAGAAACGCTTGAGGTGTAGGGAATTGACTGTTTCGCCAAATTCCTCACCTTCTAGCGTACATAAGAGGTATGCACCATTTCCATAGTCCTTCATGACTTGGTATGGGCCCAACCATTTAGGCCGGAACTTCCTTCCTTCGCCGGTCTTCTTGTCGATCCGGCTATCTAGCCTTAGAACTAGATCACCTTCATATATGTCGCGTTCATAGACTTTCTTGTTATATTGCCGGCACATCCGGTCAGCATAGACTTTGTGCCGTTGTTCAGCATCTAACCTAGCTTCATCTAGGCTTTCTAATTGGGAGAGACGTGCTTCTCTGTAAGCGTCTTCATCCAGAATCCCTTGTAATGAAATGCGGAGACTGGGTATTTCAACCTCGAGTGGGAGAACTGCCTCTGCCCCGAATACTAGCGAGAAAGGAGTTGCTCCGTTGGTGTTCTTATTGAGGTTCGGTGGGCCCATAAGGCTGGATATAACTTTAAGTGCCAATCTCGTTTGTTTTCTTTCACCATTTTAAGGAGAATAGCTTTTAGTGTTTTATTCGTCGCTTCAGCCTGTCCATTGGCTTGAGGGTAATACAAGGAAGCCGTATGATGGCTTATCTTAAATTTATTGCATAGTTCATGAACCTCTTCATTCTTAAAAGAAGTTCCATTATCGGAGATAATGATTTGCGGGATACCATACCTACAAATGATTTGGTTCAAAATGAACTTGGCGATTACAGAGAACGGTACAGTAGTAAGAGGCATAGCCTCTACCCATTTGGTAAAATATTCGGTGGCCGTGATTATAAAATTATGGCCGTCTGTGGATGAGGGAGAGAATTTCCCTATTAAATCTAGGCCCCATGTAGAAAAGGGCCATGGAGTAGCGATTGGTTGCAGAGCTTGTGCCGGCATATGGATCTCATGGGAGAATTCTTGGCACTTATGACACCTGCGTACGAACTCTACTGCGTCGTGTTCTAGAGTAGGCTAGAAATAGCCCATTCGATGTATTTTACGAGTGGTGGCATGACCACCGAAGTGGCCTCCACACATTCCACTGTGGGATTCATGGAGAATCTTCTTGGATTCTTCCGTGTCGACACATCTTAGGAGCATTCCATCGAACGCTTTCCGATAGAGCACTTGCTCTATAATGATGTATTTAGCTACGATAATACGTAACCGCCTTCTTTGTTGCGGTGTAGCTCCTTCTGGATACATATGGTCCATGATATAATTAATGATATCAATGTACCAGGGACACTCAGAGATAGAGGGTTGGGTTTCGATGTAGTATACGCACTCATCTGGAAAATCTAAATCTACTAAATTGCCTCCATCTAATGGGTTATCAGCTAACCAATCTGCGATGATTTGTCCTTTAACCGACTTCTGATTTACAAATGTTAATTGAATTCCCCCATTAAGGTTATAAAACGTCCAACCTTTTTAGACAAGGACCCTTGTGTGAGGAAAGTTCGTAAATGGTCCGTTTTTACCATGACCCTTGTTTCTTGATTTAGCATATAATGTCTTAGGCGTTTGGTTGCAAAAACTATGGCGAGGCATTCTCGTTCTGCTTGGGTATAACGTGTTTCATAGTCGAGCAACGTTTGGCTAATGAAATAAATCACGCGTTCTCTCTTGTCATCGTCTTCTTGAGCTAGCATGCAGGCTAGCGAGACATTGGTAGCTCGTGAGTATAAAATTAACGGGTGATCTAACTTAGGTGGCATTAGCGTAGGTGGTGACAACAAGAAATGCTTAACTGGTGAAAGCTTTATTGCAATCTTCAGTCCAATCGATGCTATAGTCTTTCTTGAGTAAATTGTTGATTGGATGTATGGCGAAACTTAAGTCGGGATGAATCTTCGGATTGCACCAAGCCTTTCGAGAAAGCGACCGATTCAGATTCATCCGAAGGTGGAACCATTTCGAGGACAGCCTGAATTTTGGTTGGGTCAACATCTATCCCTCGTGATGATATGATGTAACCTAGGAGCTTCCCTCCTGTTACACCAAAGACACATTTTTTTGGATTTAGCATGACTCCGTACTCTATCAGACGTGAGAGAATGACGTGGAGTATTTCCGGATGGTCACAACGCTTCTTGGCCTTAGCCAACAAGTCATCTACGTAGGATTCCATGATTTTATGAATTAAATCGTGAAATATATATGTCATAGCTCGTTGGTATGTAGCACCAACATTCTTGAGACCAAATGGCATGACAACATAGCAATAAGTTCCCCAGGGAGTTATAAACGTGGTTTTAGCTTGATCTTGTTCAGATATTTTAATTTGATTGTATCCGAGAATCCATCCATGAGAGACAAAAGTTCAAACCCAGTTGTTGCATCAACAATGACATCAATGGATGGCAACGGAAGTCATCTTTAGGACACGCTTTGTTGATGTCTCGGAAATCTATGCAGATGCGTATCTTTCCATTCTTCTTGATAATGGGAACGATGTTAGATACCCATTGGGAGTAATCGACTGGCTTGATGAATCCTACTTGGAGGAGTTTTATTACCTCCTCTTTTACCATGAGAGCTACCTTGGGTTTCATGGGTCTCGATTTTTGTTTAACTGGCTTTGCATCAGATTTAGTGACGAGGTTGTGCACTGCGATGTGGGGTGCAACTCCTGTCATTTCCTTATAATTAAATGCAAATGCCTTCTGATGTTCTTTGAGGATCCGAGTGTGTATTTCTACCTCCTCTGGGGTTAAAGAGGACCCTAGTTTCAATATCTTTGGTTCGTCTTCCGTTCCGATGTTAATATCAATTGTTTCTTCGATCAAAGAGGTGTTACCCTCTTCAAACTCAGGTGGCGCTGGAGGTAAATCCAAATCATCCCCATTTTCTACTGTGCATATGCTAGGTTCCATTTGTGAGGGAAGATCCATCATGGGATTTCCGAAGTAGGAAGATGAATGTGGGATTAAGGACAAATCTATCATATGATAGGAGAGATGTAGTGCCGCATAGGTGTTTAAGTAATCCAAAGTGGCCATATCACTATCAACATGGTCTAGGATAGTAGATTCATTTCCGTTTAAAAGAGAATTTGTCATTGTCTTTATCAATGGTTCATCACGAAGGGATACCATGAAACGGGTATCCTCTAACTCATTGCTTGGAGTAAAACGTGACGTTGAAGTTGCTATTGAATCGGCGAGAAGATTTTTCTCTCGCGGGATTGCTTCAATTGATATGAAGTCAAACTCCTTGCTTAAATCTAATACAGCTTTTTTGTAAAGTTGTAAGTGCTCGGCTTTGGTTTCATATGCCTCAGAGACTTGGTTTGCTACTAATTGTGAGTCTCCTAAGACTCTGATGTTATCAACACCAATTCTTTTAGCTAAGATGAGGCCAAGGAGGAGGGCTTCGTACTCAGCGCCATTGTTTGTGCACTTGAAATTTAGTTTAAAGGCAAAAGGTAAGACTTTTCCTTCAGGGGAAGTGAAGATTACACCTACCCCGCTCCATAACAACATCTAGCTCCATCAAAATGGAGTGTCCAATATTCGACTGGGAATATGGATGTTGGGATATCTGTTGTGTTTGCATATTCTACTTCCACCATACAGAGATCCTCTGCTGGAAGAGAGCCAATGCCTAGGGAATATCCTATGCCTACTGAATCGAATGGTAAGAATATTGGTAGATCATTTTCTAGCAGTTCAACGATCTTTGTAGTAGTTCCTAATGATACTGCTTCTACAGTTTTAGCCTCATCTTTGGGGGTTGGGGTTGCTTTGGCTAGGCTCATAGTTTCAAGATCTGTTGTAGGTACCAACTTTTCTTTTGTTTTTGCGTCGGTAGGCTTATTAAGTTGGTTTGTTGGGAGTTCAAACTCGAGTGTATGCCTGGTCTTTTCTTTAAGTCAGCTAGGTGTACATCAAATGGTTTTGGATCACCTTTGGCTACGAATACCTTTCCTAAATGTAAAAACCTTACTTCTTGAAATAGTGTAGAAGGGATTGCCTTCATGCGGTGTATCCAAGGTCGGCCGAGGATCATATTATAGTTAGTTTCCCGATCTATGATATAAAACTCAGTCAAGATGGTTTTGGGTCCTAAGGTGACCGGTAATATTATAGTTCCAACCGAAGTGGCTTTAAGACTATCATAGCCCCTTAGTGTATTTCGAGTTGTGGAGCAATTGGTTTCTCCATACCCTAGCTTTTGGAGGAAAGAGAAGGGGACTATGTTAACTGCCACCCCATCGGTTTGCACGCTTTACATAGTTGTTATAAACCCATACTTGCAAATGTAAGGCTGGATCACCTCGGCGTGCGATCTCAGCATCTGTCGGCATTTTGTTTATCTCGAATATGAATTCGACATCCCTATCTGCCTACCTGGAGGATGAACATCAAAGTCCACATGATTTACCTATGTTTCAGGTGGTGGAGTGATGTTAATTAGATGACCTAAACCTAATGCTTCTAAAAGAGCAGCCCTGTGGGCAGGAGAGTTCTTTAGTAAGTCTAAGAATGAAATGTGCGAGAAGGTTTTTGTTAGGTCGTTAATCAAATCATAGGCTCCCACAGGTTTTACTACGATTTGTTGGATGTCATCTGCCTCTGGCAGGTGGCTTGGACTTGGCTGAGAGAAATACTCTCGCGTCCTTGTTATAGCTTCGATGGGCAGCTCGGCGTCTAACTCCACTAAACCGACTACCTTAGGTCGTGGCTGACTTCCTAGTTGCGGTGCAACTAATGGATTTAGCGAGGTCGAGGCTTCATAATCATTGTTTCTGTCATTACACCCTTGTTCGTCCTAGTTAGATTTAGCCTGTTGTTATCGTGATTTGGGAGTGGATCATTAAAGATCTTCAGGGGTGCGTTTTGAGGGGAAACTGCCCCTGAAAAGGTACTTGACGTTGGTGACGTAGGATCTGCTAAGAACATATCCATGAAAAGTTGTTTTTGTTCATCTGGTAAGCGTTGCATGAATTTGTTGTAGTCACGGCACGTTCTAGTGTCATGGCCCCGAATTTTGTGGAAACCACAATACGAATTAGGATTGTAATTCCTAGTTTGTTGGTTTGGCGTGTATTGTGGCCCAAAATTTTGATCAAACCGTTGTCTATTAAAATTTTTGCATTTGTGGTCTTTGGTTTGAATTATGGTTTTGGTACCTAGTTGAATTTTGGCTTGGACCCTGTATGGGATTTCGCCATTGTTGTTGTTGTTGTTGTTGTTTGTTGTTGTTGTGGATGATTAAAATCCACTGCATTGATTGTCGGGGTAAAGTTGTTATTTCGTTGGTTGTTTATTTGTGATGGAGTATTGACAACATTTACCTTCTTAGGCTGGTCGGTTACTCCATCTGTTGTTACACCCCGATTTTTGTTAAGGATTTTAGGTCCTTGATTGACGTTCGTGGTAGTGGGATAAGTTGTAGTGTTCTGGTTGGGGGCGATTAACCTCCCATTTGCTCCATATGTTTTGCGACCACTATCAATTGCTGCTTGATCTATTCGAAGAGCACTCTCCAGTACTTCATCGTAAGTTCTTAATGGGAACTTCTGGACTTCTTCCTTCACTTCTCTGTTAAGCGAATGAAGGAATAAATCACATAGTTCCATTTGATCCATATTTGGAGCACTTGCCGAAGAATAAAGAACTGTATGCCACCTTTGGATGAAATGGGCGACAGATTCGTTGTGTTCTTGTTTGATGTGTAAGAACTCTCGATTCTGTTCTTAATAATTTGTTCATGTCGAAGGCCTTGATGAACTCTGACACAAGTTGTTTGAATGAATGTATGGAAGCCTCAGGTATTCTATAATACCAATCGAGAGCGATGCCTTCCAAGGTTTTTGGGAATATTTTAGCAACAACCCCATCCCATGGGAGTAGTTCTCGAATGGCTGTAGCGTAAGCTTTGATATGTGCATTTGGATCTCCCTCTCCTTTGTATTTGGGAAAATCGGGAAGAGGTCTTGGAAGCATGATGCTTCGTATGGTGAAATCCAAGGGCTCTTTCAAATATTCTGAGTACGTCCCTATCGCATATGTTTCGACCATTGACGGTGCCTGTTGAGGGAGCGGTGGTGGGATGGTTTGTTGGTATGGCGCAGCGTATGCATTGGCAGGGGCATAAGGAAGCCCCTGTGTTTGAGCAAACATGCCGGGAGAGGAGAACATATCCCCTTGTGGTGATTTGGAATATATGTTTAAGTATGATGGGGTACTGTCCATGAATGGATTGTTCTGTACTAGACCGGGAGGAACAGTGCTAGAGATGGTGGGTCTAGTTGGCGTTTGTTGTGAATACTGAGGAGTCATGCCTAACGTGCCTACTCCTGTAAGGAGATCTACTTGGCTAGGATGGTGTGGAGGATTGGAACTTCCTGTTTGCATGAATTGTGAATTTTGACTTGCTTGGGCAAGTTCTAATCCTCTAACCTTTTCTACTAACGTTGAAATGATTTCATTTGGTGAAGTCACAGTGTTTTTCCATAGTGGCATTTGTTGTATACCATAGTTTTGTATAGGCACGTGATACCCCGCTATGAATTGATCACTATCTTGCCAAGTTTCTCCGAGGGTATTTCCTATATGTAGTGGCATAGAGGTATTTTCTTGAAAAGAGACCTCGGGTTGTTTTTGTAAACCTCCTATAGGTGGATACATACTTCGAGAACGTTGGTCGTTCCTGGCATAACGTACCGAATATTCATCGTCTAAACCTCGGTATGAGTCTGATTGTCTACTAATTTGTGGTCTAAGTAGCATCTGAGGAGATGAACCAGATTCTCCGGTGAACGTCATATTGTTCGAGCCTGAAGGCTCTGTTTGTTGCGTTTGAGCGAGCTGATCTAACCCTCAGTTTGAAATGATGAGTTATATCTGATTCTCAGAGTTTGTGTTGACAACTGATTAGTTGAATAGTTGTCACCCCACACTGAGAGCGAGGGTGATGATTGTCTATTCTGTTGGGCGTAATATGCCTCAAGACCCAAGAGGGGTCTGCCATATGTATCGAATCCCGACATATTCGGGGGGTATATGAATACCCGCAGAATAATGGGAAGGAGCGAAAGTGATGGTTAATGAATGACTAATGAGATGAAGAAGGTGAAAAAAAATTTTGTTTGAAGCTTGATTTAAGGCCGATGAGGTACAAAAGGTGAAACAATTGTTAGTTTCACGTCGGGTTCACCAATTTTGTTGGTGAAGCTGATGTGAAATGAGACACGAAGGTGAAAGCAGTGGTTGTTTCACGTCGGGTTCACCAATTTTGTACGACGGAAAAGTGACATGCGAGCATGGGAATCTACAAGTGACTCTTCCTCGCACCCGACCTCCCGAGGTCGTGCCGAGACAGCCGGTGGGTATGGAATATGTATGGGATGTAGAAAAACTAATTAGGCAATCTAATGTCTTCAATACGCACTAGTGGAATTTGTGAATCTAAGGCAAAGAAGGCCCTCCTAACTTGAACTGGTGTGATAGATCGGTCAGCAAGGATGACTGCTCGAAGGCTCCAATCAATATCGAGCTCTGGCGTGATTCGATCTATAGGTTGTGGAATACGTGGAAAATGACCGGGATAGTTTCGTGTATTTCTCCGGACAGGGTCATATGGTGGATGGTAAATATAGCCAATTCTATGGACGATTCTCTGGCCTAGTCCAGAATTCCCTAGCTGTTAGCTGCTATGTCTAGCAAGGATAATTGTTCGATGATGATAGGTGGAAGTGGAGTAGACCGGAATACTAGTGTGCGTAGGCCAGTGTCTATGTCTAATTCTCCTATGGATTCGTTGGGCTGTGGGATTTGTGGATCACAACCGTAGACTCTTAGTTGTTGTGGACCTGTTATGGTCATGCGTGGAATCAAGTCCTAATCCCTAGTATCCAGTAATCGTATGCTTTCTCAGCTTCTATATTTAGGATCAATAACTGTGTGATTTTCTCAGAATATCTTACAGGCGTTCTTGTAACCTGGATTCTTAGGCTGGTATCTATATCTGTAAGAGTGTCTCCTTCGCCTGGCTGTGGGACCAAAGGATCACAACCAAAGGTTTGTTCTCTTTCGAACCCTTCTACAGTCATATGAATGTTGTCTAGTGTAATCTATAGTTCGGTTGATTTGACCAAAACGTGTGTGCTTGGTCATCTTCTACGTTTAACCCACTCAATTGGGAATTGATTTCTTGCAAGCTTACCGTTGTTCGGAAGACTTGAATCCTAAGATTTTGATCTATATCAGTTATTCGTTGTGATGAGATTGGGTTGAGGCACGATTGGCTCGAATACGTATTCTCTGGGCTCTCTAGGTCCCGTGATTGTCATACAAAACAACAAAGTAAAACGAACTACAGTAAAATGAAACTTAACTATGTCGAATATACCTATATATGATTTCTCTATTTTTTTGTGTTTTCTGATGAACTTTATGAATTTAAGAAAGCAACTATTTAAAATATCTAGAAATGACAACTAAAATAATCAATTTAAAACAAACAAAATAACCGAGTGTAGCTATTTGTCTGTGTAATTTGTAGATCTATTCTAAACAATAAAATAGCTTATCTAATCTATTTGCAAGATTCTCGATCCTACCTCAGAAGTGAGGAGTGAATCATAGTTTCTCAGAAACTATCAATCCCCACAGCTTCCCTGGCAACATCGAGAATAGAATTTACTAAAATAAAACAATTAACTACTCTATTTGATATGATTCTAACTAGAACTTTGAAAGCTAGAACCTGGATTCTGCAGAACAGTGTCGAATCCGATGGTGTGTGTGATCTTGTCCCCTTAGTGTGATCTCCTCATTCCTTCGTGTTCACGTGGATCCAGAAAAGCGTGTAATGCTAGCATCAACAGAAGTAGATATTGGGACAAAGGCAGCTCAGAATACAGACTGAATACAATGCGAGTAGGAGAGGGATAGCGCAAGAGTACAGGGCTTGGCTTATGCAATTCCTAGCGGGATCTATTGCGAGTCATGCAACATGAAGCGTCCAAAACCTGAAACTATCCTGTTTGAGGAGAAAAACCTGCAACTTTAATGGCTTCCTAAGCTATTCTACTCCAATGGATTGGATGAAATAACAACACTGCCTGCACAAGATGGATTTGTGGCTTACCAACAGTAAAACAATGCTAACAAAGCATGCAATGAACTAAACTATGAATCCTAAGCAAAATAAAAGACTGAATTACTGAAATGAGAAGATGAGAAGTGAATGAGGGGCCATTTTCTTGAGCACAAGCCAACTATTTATAGCATTTGCATTTACCCAAGGTAAAAGCCAAATGGAACTCTTAAACTATAAACAATGGCAAAACACTATTCTAGGGAACCAGAATCATAAATGCAAGCTTATGGCGGTGAAAGAAAGCTGGTAAAACATTGAATTTACGTGAGTCGTGTTAAAAGAGATTTCTGGAAAATGCGTAAAGGACCGCCACCTTGAGTAGGGTGGCGATTCTAGGACCGCCGCCCTGTTCAGGGCGGCGGTCACGAGACCGCCACCCAGGTAGGGCGGTGGTTTCGTCACTGAAGAGAAAAAGGCTAAGAAAAGAGGGGAAAAGGGAAAAACAAAGCATGCGGGGGCTAAGCGAGGCATGCGGGATGTTAACGCACACTTGGAGAGCTTTTTCGGATCCCGAACACCGTTCGAGAGAACTCAGACATTCTACATGTCCTTCTATCTCATGTACACCATTGCAGCATCCAGGAATGGCTTGGTTTCTCTTTCATTGAAGATAAGAAGGATGCTCCTATATATGAATATTGTCCTGAATTCACTCTCAAATTTAGCAATCATCACTTCAGGAGAGTCAATGATGCTTTCACCATGTATATTGTGAGGCTTTTAGAAGGAAATACTGCTCAAAGATTTTTTGAGGAAGCAAAGACCTTGATCTCTGAATATGGGAGTTTCTTCACTCAATTCAGAAAGTTTTCATACATCAAGTGGCTGGTTTTGAAGGCCCTCCTCTAAAGCTTCCTATGTTTTGTAATGACAAAATGGCCCTTGTTGAGATTTATAGATAATTGGACAAACTTCACAGGACTTGTAGAGATAAAAATATTTTTGGCATCTGTTTCCCTATCACCTTGGGAAATTATACATGCAAGACATCCTTGGATGCTCGAACATTGATAGAACTATTTCTCCTCTCACCCTTCATCACTTCAAGCCTAGAACTTGCTTTGATATCAAGGGATATATTGCTAAGAATTTCAGGATGGGTTTCTATCACCTTGCAGATACTAAAGATTATTGGGCTGATTGCGTAGATGACTTTGAGGCCAGGAGAAGGTACTTTGGTAGACTTTCTCTTCAACAAATCATAGTTTTCAATCTCTACAAAGTACCTGATAAGCTCCAGGATGATGATGAAGACATGCAATCCATTGAATATGAGAGGTCCATCAAACACACTCCTCTTGAAACCATTGATTGGTTTGTAAGAGAGCAAGATGATTTGAAAGAGGTGATCAACCCGTTCTTGTAAGAACCAAGCTTTGGTTTGATAAGAAGATGCAAACCTTCAGGATGAGAAAATCCAAGTCTTCTTCACAAGAAACTTCCTCTCCTAGGAAAGAAGAACATGTGCTCAATTTTAAGGTGACTTAACAATCTACACCTTTCTCTTAAACAAAGGTAAACATGAAGAAATGCAATTTGTCAAGTAAGAGCAAATTGCAGAAGAAGAAAAGGAAGAATTTCCTTTGGAGCAGCCACAAGTTCCCATAGAGCCAGAAGATGTTGTTGTTTTGAGTGAGGATAACAATGAAGAGATGAAAGAAGAGGAAGAAGCCCCTGTCAACACTACTTGAGATGGAAAATAAAGGCCAAATGTATGAGTCTCTATGTTTGGTGGACCCTTCTTCCAGGGATATTTCTTAAGATATGCCAACTTCTCCATTGGAGACATATGTGGTGCAAACATTGAGTGCAATGAGTACATTTGCACTTGGAGCCATTATGCCATCTTCCTCTTCCTCTTCCTCTTCCTCTTCCTTTGCTTGGGTTCAACCATTCGTTGATAGCAAGAAAAGAAAGTCTAATTTTAAAATTGTGGTTCCCAAGTTTGATGATGTGGTAACCTTACTCGGTATTACTCCTCCTCTGACAAAGAAAGCAAAGATTACCTTAAGGCTAGTGTCAAATTCTAAGGGCCAACAATTTATGGAGATTGCAAATCCTAAGGTGGACAAAGAGGAGAAAGACCTTCTAATTTCTGACTTAGAACTCACAAGGATTCAACTTGGAGAGTAAACAACTAAAAGTGAGGTTCATAACCTCAAAGAAAGCTGTGACGAGTTATTAAACATGCTTTGAGAAGGATAAGCAAATTTGTGGAGCAATTGGAGGAACAGAACCAAGTTCTTTCAAATTTTAGAAAATCCTTGTTGGAAAAGGATAAGGTCTTGGATCCAACTCCACTAACCACTCTTCCACCTCCCATAGTTCTCAACAAGGATGAAGTTTAGACCATCAAAGATATTCATAAGTATGCCACCTATGGAAAGGCCATTGAATCACTGGTTGATGATATGATAGTGGCAGGATTGAACTTCATTAAGGAGGCCTTTAAGTCATATAAGAAGGTGTCCAAATTACAATTGAAATTCACCACAACACTCAGTGGCTTGGAGAAAGAGTTAAAGATATGGTGTGAATGCATCTAGGATCTCCATTTAATGAGTAAGACATATGAGCAAATATTATTGGCAAACAAGGTATCTAATGAGGCCAAGAGAAATTTGTCGGGACCACTGGGTTTTCGAGTGTGAGTGGAAGATCAAAGTTTTGGAGGAAGCATTATGAGAACTAAAAATATGTGGAAAAAGGAGAATCTTTCAAGGCTTTTGTTTTGTCTCGCCTTCCAAGATATTCATTGTCAAATCCAAGAATGAAGCCTCAGGTGATCAATTTTCTATATAGGAGATCAAGGCTCAATTTAGTAGCTTTGTCAAGGAAGATCTCTTCAAGGAAGAGTCAATGTCTAAAGAGATGGTGAAAGAGGTATTCTCCCTTCAATCAACTATCACCAAGGCAAACAAGGAGTTTTTGAGAACACAAAGTTTGAGAAGGATATGGAGAAGTGCCTTGGTATATGGACTCATGCCACTTCTAACACCACCATCCCAAAGTGCATGGAGATAGTTGAAGCATTGAAAAGATTTAGACATCAGATTCTTAAGATAGTTGGCACTCCTAATCCTCCCTTGGATGTTTCTACCTCGGAATCCTAAAGCACTTCCTCTAATTTGAAGTTGGAACCGAATGTAACTTTATTTGTGAGATTTTTAATGGGATCTCCACGCCATTGTTTGCACGGTGAGACTCTGATACTTTTTTTTTAAAATGTAAAGAGAATTGAAAGTAATCAATACAAAAGAATTTCCCTTGTCTCTAATTTTCATCTATTGTCCTTTTCTTTCTTGTCTAAAATTTGTGAATCATCAACCTTTCATGTTAAGAAACTTTGTGTTCTTATGATATGATTTCCAGAACTTTGTGCCTGTGGAATAATATCTGATGTTGCAAATGTGAATGATTCTATTCTATATCCCTCTTGCTAAGTACATGTAAGGTTATATTCTGCTATCTATATTACCTGAAAGTATTGTTATATTCTTCCCTTTCAGTTTCTTTGTTCTTCCATTCTTATGTATTGATAATCCATATTGGTATAAAACATTTCAAAATATCAGAAGTCCTCATCAATATGAAAGTTGTATATTTATATATAAGCTTTGTTGCTCGCTTTAAATAAGGGAACTTCTCCCATAAAAAGGAGGGACTCATTGTCCCTTGACTGTTGATCACTATAAAGTGATAATTAAAAAACCAACAGTTTTTGGTGACTCTACTGGGGATTTCGTTTCAACGTATCCCTTTCTGAATAACTTCAAGACTAGTTTGCAACCTAGTGGATCAAATATATACACGTGGTCAGATAGCCCTTGGCATTGAAGATCCCCATTTTCAACTTCTAGAACATCATGGATTCTCTCTTCCTTTGGCAAGAAGGAATAGAAGAACTTAGTTTGCAAGCACACCTCCTAATGAAGATAGATTTTCTAAGAACAATAGTCCTCAAGATCAAACTAGTCCTAGCCTCCATGCTCTAGTACTTTCCGGAGTTACAGTTCCCCTTCAGTCAATATTTCCAAGGATGGAAGCACCATTGCCTTGGGGACAACGTGTTGGACCTCTTACTCTTCCTCAACCATTGCACAAATTACCTAGGGGTAATAGGAAATTTTTTCCTAAATTCTGAGGTGACAAAATAGTACACCGAGATGAACACATTGCAACTTTCATTATAGCATGTGGGATTCTTGGGGTTGAACATGAGGATGTTTCTGTTAGGATCTTAATAGAAACATTGCAGTACAATGCTCTCTTGACTGGTTTTATCACCTTCAGCTGGTTCGATTACTAGTTGGATTACCATGAAAACTTAGTTTGAGCAACGTTTTAAACCTGATGAAGATGTGCATGCCCTCTTGGCCCAAATTTCTCATATCAAAAAGGAGCCATACGAACCCATGAGGGATTTTGTGGCCAAATTCAACAAGTTGATTAATAAAATTCCACAAACCACCCATCCTGTAGATCAAATCCAAAAGTGCTTTTTCCTCAATGCTCAGTTGCCTGAAGTGAGTTATGCACTAAGGAGGGCTAATCTTCCAACTTTGGATGATGATCAACAATTGGCTATTAATGTTGAGGATGATCTAATCATGTTTGGTAAATTGAAAAGAGAACCCTCCAAGCCTAAAGCATCTTCTTCTTCCTCCTCGGGAGCCAATTCTGATCAATTAGTGCAGAAGTTGGCAAATGACCTTATTGCTATCAAGAAACAATTAGCACAACATGCTCCTTACCAAGATATTCCAAGGAAGAATTTTCAGCCTAGGAATCATTTTCCCTCTTCTCAGCCTAAATTGGCTATTGAAGGCCCACCCATCAAGGTTCCGGTCAATGCAACTGTGAAGTTCAAGAACCTGATGATGAGGAGGAGAATGAAGACTATGAGGAGCCTGAAGAAGAGGTTGATGAAGAACAGGAAGAGCTTGGTGATTCTCAAGTCAATTTCCTCACCGTTGAAGGTGTGGATGATGAAGATGAATACTGATGAAGTAGTGGCAGATATGAATAGTGAGTCATATGTTGTTATGACTCGGGAGCAAATGAACAGGAAGGAAAAAGTGGTACAACTCTCTAAAAATCTAAGGAGGTCCCTGTAACTATTCTAGTAATTGCAAGGAAAGGAGCCCCTATTCCCACTTCCTCCACACAAAAGGTGAGTAATGCTAGTTCTTCTCCTTCTACCTCCACTTCCAAAACTTCTTGCCCTACAACCCTTAAACTGATAAGTCCAAAGTTTCCCTCATTCCTAGTAGTGATGCTCCATCCACCTTCGGATCTTTTGATATCATCAACCAAATTAAGAGGACAAAGATTCAAATCAAAGGAAGAATTTTACCAGACTCACCCAAATGCTTTTTCCAAGGTGGTGAAATTCATCAATTCCAAATCTAGAACTTCACCCAATACTTCTAAAGGTCTATTACCCACTCCCTCCCCCTCATCTCAACAAAGTCTTATGGTTGTAGTCTCTTCATCTAATGAGAAAATTGGACCATTCTATGTAACGCTTCTCATAGTTGGCCACAAACTCAGTAATTGTGTTATTGACTCAGGAGCATCGAGACAATGTGATGCCTGAAAAAGTAGCTCACACTTTAGGCCTGACTCTAACACGTACTTTTGGTTCCTACTATTCCATGGAGAGTAGGGAAGTACCATTGGTCGGAAGAATCAAAGATGCACAAGTAGCTTTCGTTGTTTTTCCATAGAAAAGGGTCAAAGATACTATTTTAGTGGTTGATATTCCTCCATCATATGGTATGTTATTGAGTAGAAATTTTTGTAGAGAAGTGGGAGGTGAAATCCAAATGGACTGGTTGCACGCTCTCATCCCGGTCAATGGAAAAATGAAAAATTTGCTACCAAAAAGACAGACTGAGTACATTGTGCAAAAGACTGACGACCCAAAAGCACAAATACTCTATGAAGATATAGGGCATGGTAACTATATGATCATGTCAGAGGATGAGGAAAAAATTCCTAAAGGAGTGATTCATAATCCTAATGGTGTTTGGACTTTGGAGTTTGATGGAAGTTGTTCTTCAGTTGGTTCTGGAGCTGGTGTAGTGTTAATCTCTCCAGAAGAGAAGATTCATCCATTTTCATATAAACTTTATTTTGAAAATACAAACAACACAACTGAATATGAGGCTCTCCTTCTTGGATTGAACATGGAAAAAAAATGGGAGTGAAAAATCTTTGTGCTCGTAGTGATGCAGAGTTGATTGTGAAACAAGTCAGGGATCTTTTCCAAGTCAAGAAGAAGAGATTGAAACATTATAGAAGTCTTACCTAGGATTCCATTGAATTTATTGATTTCTCAATTGAGGTTGTACCAAGAGAAAATAACACTAGGGATGATTCTTTGGCTATTTCAGGATCCCTATTGATTCCTCACCCAGATTTCTCTCAGGAGAAATTTACCATTGAAATGATTCATAGGCCTAGTGTGCTGGATAATGCAAACAATTGGCAAGTTCTCAATGATGATCAACACTTGCTCTCTTTCCTGGAGCTTAAGGATAAATTTAATCAATTATATTTTTAAGGAAGTGAGACTCTTCCTAGAGAGCGTGTTCCCTCCAATGAAGATGATATCAATGAATAAATGGATCGGGATGCTGTATCAAAGGTTGAGGGCAAACAAGATACCCAAAGGACTAGTGAGTCTCGAGGATCTATTTGATAAGCATGATATGTACATCAGATCTAAGGCTTCTCAAGGGATTCATCAATCTATTGAGTATGAGAAGGTCAATATTGGAAGTAATGATGAACGCAAGATGGTGAATATTGGGAAATTCTACACTCAAGAAGAAAGGAAGAAAGCAAAGTGAACCTATAGAAAAGGTATGTTGATGTCCTCACTTATTCCTATGATGATCTCAAAGCCTTTCATCCAAAAGAGATGCAACACTATATTCCTTTGAAACCTAGGATTAAACCTTTTAGACATAAGAAAAGGCAATACAATCCCAAGATTACTAACACCATTTACCAAGAGATTCAAAAGTTACTAAAAGCAAATATTATCTTTCCTATACATCATTCAACCCGGATCACCAACATTGTGCCAGTAAAGAAAAGAATGGTGAGATTGATTTGTGTGGATTTCAGAAATTTGAATCAAGCTTCTTTAAAAGACAACTATCCTCTCCCCATGATGGATCAAATCTTACAAGCTATCATAGGTTCTGAGATGTTGTCCATGTTGGACAGATTCTCTAGATACAATCAAGTGGAAGTTAGTACCCCAGATCAGCACAAGACCACTTTTACTACTCCTTGGGGCACCTTTTCCTACAAGAGGATGCCATTTGGTCTTATCAATGCTGGTGCCACTTTCAGAGGGAAATGGACTTAGCTTTTGGTAGTCTCAAAGGGAAATTTATCGTTGTGTACCTTGATGATTTGAATGTTTTCTCCAAAACAAGGGAAAATCACTTTCAACATCTTGAAACAATCCTTCAAAAATGTAGAGAACATGGAGTATCCCTTAATCCTAAGAAATCTATCTTCTTGTGTTACCAAAGGCAAGTTTCTTGGGCATATTGTCTCTAAAGAGGGGATCAAGATAGATCCAAAAAGAGTTCAAGAAATCCAACAAATTCCTCTTCCTACAAGCAAAAAGGGTGTTCACTCTTTCTTTGGCAAGATAAATTTCTTGAGGAGATTCATTCCAGATTTTGTAGAACTGACTATGAGCATTGCTCATATGATGAAAGGAAGAATTTTTTTGTTGGACTTCCAAAGGAAAAGAATCTTTTGAGGATATCAAGAAAGCTATTGCTAAAACTCCTATCCTAGCATGTCCTGATTTCAACAAGGATTTTATTATCTATTGCTATGCTACTAAGAGTACTTTGGCCACTATACTAACTCAATTTTTTTTTAGAATCATGAACTTCCGATTGCCTTCATGAGCTATGTTTTGAAAGCTCATGAATTGAATTATACCTTGATGGAGAAACATGCTTTTGTAGTGGTCAAAGTTGTCAAGATTTGCTTTTTATGTCCTTAATTCTCACTTTGTTGTATTTGTACTTGATATAACTATCAAGTTTATTCTTACACAATAGGAATTCAGAACTAAGCAAGGTAATTGGGTGGAAAAGGTTCAGGAGTATGACCTTGATATCAAGCAACAAAGCTAGTCTGGGGTAAAGGCTTATGCGAACTTATCGCCAAGGGAGTTGATGAGGAATTGTCCACAGAAGGGGTTGATGTTCTTGTTGTTCTCTTTCTCAGTTCAACAGATGAGTGGTATGTTGATATTGCACATTTTCTTACTTATGGAGAATTTCCATCTCACTTAAGTGCCAAGGAAAAGAGAGCTATTAAGCTAAGGTCTACACAATACATATTGTGGGAAAATGCTTTGTTCAAACGAGGCATTGATGGAAGATTCCTTAAATGTGTGGACAAAGAGTAGAAAAATAAATTGTTCATAACTTTTCACGATCAATCTGTGGAGGGAATTTCTCGTTTCTTTGTCACTGACTCACAAAATTCTTTGTGTAGGGTACTATTGGCCGACATTGTTCTAGATGCATCAAAGTGGGTAGGAAAGTGTGAAGCTGTCAAACTTTTGTTGGGAGGCCTAAATTGGCTACTTTACCACTCAAACCAGTAATCATTGATGAACCTTTTCAAACAGTGGGGATTGGATTTTACTAGAACTCTCAACCCACATTCCAGTGCTGGAGAGATACTCATGTGCTAACTGCTATAGATTACTTCACAAAATGGGTGGAATCCATTCTAGTCAAAAGTACTACCTTTGAGGTGGTGTGTAATTTTATCAAAGAGAACATCTTGATAAGATTTGGAGTACCAAAAAAAATTGTAACTGATAATGCTTCCAATTTATCTTCTTCCGAGTTGATGTATTTCTACTACATGTATGGAATTTCCCTTCATCATTCTTCAGATTATTACCCCCAAGGGAATGGAAAATCAAAATCAACAAATAAGAATGGTAGCCATCATCATCGAGAAGCTTGTCAATGGTCTCAAAGGAATTGGTACAAGAAGCTCTATGATGCCCTCTGGGAAGATAGAATTACACCCAAAAGAGCCATTGGAATGTCTCTATTTCAAGTGGTGTATGGTGTTGAAGCTCAACTACCAGTTGAATTGCCAACCTTGCACTTGATGAAGGCTATTGAGGATTCAAGTTTCATCAGTTCTTTGGAAAAAGGATCATATATCTCCAGAAGCTGGATGAGGACATGATGTAAGTTTTTGATAGAATCTCTACTCACCAACAGAAGGTGAAAGCTTTATTTGACAAAAGGCCAGACCTAGAGATTTTCAAGTGGAGACATTGTCCTACTATGGGACAAAAGGTATGAGCCTCGTGGAAGCCATGGTAAGTTTGATTCTCTTTGGCTTGGTCCTTTTAAGATAAGACACTTTTCTAGAGAAAATTCTTTCTATTTGGATTATATGGATGGATCTCCTCTCCCACTTCCTTATAGTGGGCGTATTTGAAGTTGTTCAAGTCCTAGGTGACTAGGTAGTCCTTATGTATATTGTGTATAATGTATTATTTTTGGTATTTCCCTTATGTCTTGTTTCTTTTCCCCTTTGTGTGTTGTTTTTGTATATCTTTTCCTTTGACTCTATTTTCCCAATGGATAAGGCACTGGTCTATTTTCCCAGAGTTTTCTTTTGGTTCTTGATATTGCCTCATCCCTCTGTCCTAGTCAAGTCATCCCCAGAAAGAGCCAACTATTGTTCTCTCAAAATTTGGCTTCTTTCTTCAAGAAATTTTTTCAAAATTTTAAAGTGTCCTTTGGAAGTGTTTAAGTGAAGGGAAAAGTTCAAAAAGTTAGAAAAATTCAGTCTTTGGGGTCATTTTTAATGTTTTGTGGCTAAGTTAGACATTTTTTTCCTACATGTCCCAAGTGCAGGTGGGCCTCCTGTTCATCAATTTTCCACTTTACCTGCATTGCTTTACCATCGACTAAGTCGACACATTTTTCCCGCATGTCCCAAGTGTCGTCCCTCCTATTCTCCAATTTTCCGCTTTACCCGCATCACTTTACCATCGACAAAATTGGCTCTGTGTGTCCCATGTGTCCCAAGTATAGGTGGGCCTCCTGTTCACCGATTTACCACTTTACCCGCATTGCTTTACCATTGACTAAGTCAGAAATTTTTGTCCCGCGTGTCCCAAGTGTCGTCAAGTCTCTTGTTCGCCGATTTTCCCCTTTACCCGCATCGCTTTACCATCGGCAAAATTGGCTCCGCTCATCCCGCGTGTCCCTACATCCCATGGATCGTTTGTGCCCTTTGAACCCACTTTTGTCACATTCTTCTTGGATAAGGTATTTTGGCTTCACACATCCCTCATGTCCTGCGTCCCATGTACCCTCTAGGACAATTTGTTCCACCTTTTCGCATTTCACCTTTTTGAGTCATCGTGGGAATCATTTATTGCGCATTCATTGTCTTCTCTCCACCTATTTGAATTCATGGATATTTAAAGGAGTATATCCATTCTTTCATTCACGCACTTGCTTGCTCATTCTCTACTTATTGTGTTCTTACAAAATAAGTTGTTTATCACGCATGTGCCTATGTGTTTTTCTATTACGAGGATTGTTTGAATTGTAATACACTCATTAAAAGGTTTTTTCTCTCCCTATCTCTGTCACAATGAAGATTCAATATAAAGGGCACGAGCATCTCTCCTCGTTAGAAACCTCTATGCCCTATGTCGGGGATAGTGAAGCTCAACACCTCGACCTTAACGACTTTTGGAGCAGGCTTGGATGCGATAACCCTACTCTATCACCCAATTAATCAAAGACAGTGGAATTACATTTGCAAGGGGTTTCCCTATGTATGTCTAGTGCATTGATACCGTGCTCGCTTGCGGGGCCTGTTTCAATCTAGAATCCAAGGAGATTATTGATATCCATGGTGAACTAGTTATGTGACTGGATTTTGATGCTATTTGTGCTTCCCTACACATCCTAGTGGTGGAAGATTCTCATACCCTCACTCTTGCTCAAGAACAAACACTATTTGACCATTAAAGTGATAGATACAAGACTAGGGTAGATAAATCATGGATAAAGAACTCTAAGAAAGGGAACATACTAACTTTCTAAGTCATTGTTTAGGGTTGATTTTAAGGAATAAATTTCAAACATCATCATACAGGAATGAGTTTCACTACAAATTTGGATGTGTCCCTTTATCAATATCATTTGTGAAGGGAAGTATAATTTGAATTGGGGTAAGATAATATTTGTGAGAACCTAATAGCGGTGATCAATGTTCAGAGAACTCAGACATTCTACATGTCCTCCTATCTCATGTACACCATTGCAACATCCAGGGAATGGCTTGGTTTCTCTTTCATCGAAGATAAGAAGGATGCTCCTATATATGAATATTGTCCTCAATTCACTCTCAAAGTTAGCAATCATCACTTCAGGAGAGTCAATGACGCTTTCACCATGTATATTGTGAGGCTTTTGGAAGGAAATATTGCTCGAAGATTTTTTGAGGAAGCGAAGACCTTGATCTCTGAATATGGGAGTTTCTTCACTCAATTCAAAAAAATTTCATACATCAAAGCTAGCTAGTTTTGAAGGCCCTCCTCTAAAGATTCCTATGTTTTGTAATGAAAAAATGGCCCTTGTTGAGATTTGTAGACAATTGGAAAAACTTCACAAGACTTGCAGAGATAAAAATATTGTTGGCATCCATTTCCCTATCACCTTGGGAAATTATACATGTAAGACAACCCTGGATGCTCAGAACATTGATATAACTATTGCTCCTCTCACCCTTCATCACTTCAAGCCTAGAGCTTGCTTTGATATCAAGGGATATATTGCTAAGAATTTCAGGATGGGTTTCTATCACCTTGCAGATATTGAAGATTATTGGGCTGATTGCGTAGATGATTTTGAGGCCAGGAGAAGGTACTTTGGCAGACTTTCTCTTCAAAAAATCATAGTTTTCAATCTCTACAAAGTACCTGATAAGCTCTAAGATGATGATGAAGACCTGCAATCCATTGAATATGAGAGGTCCATCAAACACACTCCTCTTGAAACCATTGATTGGTTTGTAAGAGAGTAGGATGATTTGAAAGAGGTGATCAACCCTGTTCTTATAAGAACCAAGCTTTGGTTTGATAAGAAGATGCAAACCTTCAGGATGAGAAAAGCTAGGTTTTCTTCACAAGAAACTTCCTCTCCTAGGAAAGAAGAACCTGTGCTCAATGTTAAGGTGACTTAACAGTCTGCTCATTTCTCTTAAACAAAGGTATACATGAAGAAAGGAAAGGCTATTAAGCAAGAGCAAATTGTAGAAGAAAAGGAAGAATTTACTTTGAAGCAGCCACAGGTTCCCATAGAGCCAAAAGATGTTGTTGTTTTGAGTGAGGATAACAGTGAATAGATGAAAGAAGAGGAAGAATCCCCTGTCAACACTGTTGAGATGGAAAATAAAGGCCAAATGTTTGAGTCTCTAGGTTTGGTGACCCTTCTTCCAGGATATTTCTTAAGATATGCCAACATCTCCATTGGAGACATCTGTGGTGCAAACATTGATTGCAATGAGTACACTTGCACTTGAACCCATTGCTCCTTCTTCCTCTTCCTCTTCCTTTGCTTGGGTTTAAGCATTCATTGATAACAAGAAAAGAAAGTCTACTTCTCAAATTATTGTTCCCAAGTTTGATGTTGTGGAATCCTTACACGGTGCTACTCCTCCTTCTCTTATAAAGAAAGAAAATATTACCTCGAGGCTAGTGTCAGATTCTAAGGGCCAACAATTCATGGAGATTGCAAAGCCTAAGGTGGATAAAGAGGAGAAAGACATTCTAATTTCTGACTTGGAACTCATAAGGATTCCACTTGGAGAGTCAACACCTGAAAGTGAGGTTCATAACCTTAGAGAAATTGTGACCAGAGTTATTGAACGTGTTGAGAAGGCTAAACAAATTGTGGAGCAATTGGAGGAACATAACCAAGTTCTTTCAAATTTTATAAAATTCTTGTTGGAAAAGGATAAGGTCTTAGATCCAACTCCACTAACCACTCTTCCACCTCCCATAGTTCTCAACAAGGATGAAGTTCAAACCATCAAAGATATTCATAAGTATGCCACCTATGGAAAGGCCATTGAATCATTGGTTGATGATATGATAGTGGCAGGATTGAACTTCATTGAGGAGGCCTTCAAATCATATGAGAAGGTGTCTAAATTACAGTTGAAATTAACCACAACACTCAGTGGCTTAGAGAAATAGCTGAAGCTATGGTGTGAATGCATCCAAAATATCCATTTGATGAGTAGGACAGATGAGTAGATCTTGTTGGCAAACAAGGTATTTGATGAGGCCAAGAGCAATCTGTCAGACCCTTGGGTTTTCAGTGTTGAGTGGAAGATCAAAGTTTTGGAGGAAGCATTAGGAGAACTGAAAAATATGTGGCAAAAAGGAGAAGCTTTCAAGGCTTGTGTTCTATCTTCCTTCCAAGATATTCATTGTCAAATCCAGAATGAAGCCTTAGGTGATCAATTTTCTATATAGGAGATCAAGGCTCAGTTTAATACCTTTGTCAAGGAAGATCTCTTCAAGGAAGAGTCAATGTCTAAAGAGAAGATGAAGGAGGTCTTCTCCCTTCAATCAGCTATCACCAAGGCAAACAAGGAGTTTATTAAGAACATAGAGTTTGAGAAGGATATGGATAAGTGCCTTGGTATATGGACTCATGCCACTTCTAACACCACGATCCCAAAGTGCATGGAGATAGCTAAATCATTGAAAAGATTTAGATATCATATTCTTAATACAATTGGCACTCCTAATCCTCCCTTTGATGTTTCTACCTTGGAATCCCTAAGGCACTTCTATACTTTGAAGTTGGAACCGAATGAATGTAACTATTTTTGTAAACTATTTAATGGGCTCTCCATGCCATTGTTTGTGTAATGGGACTCTGATAATTTTTTTGAAATGTAAAGAGAATTGAAAGTAATCAATACAAAATAATTTCCCTTGTCTCTAATTTTCATCTACTGTCCTTTTCTTTCTTGTCTGAAATTTGTGAATCATCAACCTTTCATGTTAAGAAACTTTGTGTTCTTATGATATGATTTCTAGAACTTTGTGCCTGTGGAATAATATCGATGTTGCAAATGTGAATGATTCTATTCTATATCCCTCTTGCTAAGTACGTGTAAGGTTATATTATGCTATCTATATTACCTGAAAGTATTGTTATATTCTTCCCTTTCAGTTTCTTTATTCTTCCATTCTTATGTATTGATAATCCATATTGGTATAAAACATTTCAAAATATCAAAAGTCCTCATCAATATAAAAGTTGTATATTTGTATATAAGCTTTGTTGCTCACTTTCAATAAGGGAACCTCTCCCATAAAGAGGAGGGACTCTCTGTCCCGATCGCTGATCACTATAAAGTGTTAATTCAAAACCACAGATTGGTAGAAGATAACTTTGTACCATGAGTTGTATGAGACATTATTTTTATGTTTTCCTAGTAGAACTATTTGAATGGCTTTCAACATATGCATCCAGATTAAGCTAGTACTACATACCACATGTGTGGACCCAAGATGACTATCATAGGCTGCATGATGTAGCTTTGACTTGGATGTGTGTTGATGATCATTGGTGGAAAAAATTGCTGACCAGTTATACTCTAGAATACACCATTTCTACATATTCTTTCCTGGAAGTTGCTGAGTTCAATTTTCTGAGGGATCCTAGAGGATCATTTTTTCATGTTATTCCTTTGGCTATGAAGATCTTTTTCATTACCTTGAGTTTGGAGGTATTTCCCATGGCCAAATAATCTTCTCTGAGTGCTAGGAAAGGAAGCTAGGGTGGAGGAAGATGGCGGACATTCATGGCTGAAAAGGAAAGGGAGGAAAGACGACTCAAGTATAACAAAGCTTGTAAAGGGAGATTACTAGACAACATGAGGTTGTAAGTGTGATGGATCTATGGAGGTAGACATTGCGGGAAGGAGTTGAGGTTCACGTAGAGGATGTGGAACTTAAGCAGTCTGTGCTACCCCATCTTGGCAAGCACGGGAGAGAAGCCCCTTTAGCTTCTGATGAGATTTCATTGCATGGAGAAAGGAGAGCCATCGACACACATCTGAACCCACCTAGCGACCAACCCCTAGCGCTTGGTTTTCCAGATCAAGGGAGAAGTATTGTTAACCCAATTGGTATCGGTGGGAGTAACTAATCTGCACCAGGAGATATAATTTCTCATTTGGAACATCCATGATTGCACAAGCCATTCTGTATTTGGAGGAATTTTTAAACAAGGTGCAAGTATGCAAGGTTTGGGTATCACATCTAGGAGTGGCGCGGGACACACAAAGGGTAGTTGGACAATATCACAAGCCATCGAAACACGGTTTAGTGGGACAATGGGAACACTAGGCACGACCATTTCAGCCCTGTTTCTGACTACATGAGGTGGATTTGGTGGGTTAGGACTTGGTGGATCTAGTGGATCTGGTGGAGGAAGAAACACTGGAGGAAACCAAGGCTTTGGATCAGGAGGACAAGGGCCTTAACCAGCCCCATAAGTATTTTTGAGATGTCTTTGCACTTACGGACTATAGGGGTATTGAAGATCTTTGCAGAGCATGTGCCCAAGTGTGAGTTACTATGGCACACGAAAGGGATCACTACCCGGAGTGGAAGGTAAGTGAATTTGAAAAAATGTTGCAAGGGCATGCACATAGTTGGTATAGGAAGTATGACCCCCATCAGATGGTGGTAGACTACACCACATTGAATAATGTCTTCCTAGAAGAGTTCCATATCCTTGAGTTTGAGCAGAAGAGCATCAACGCTCTAAAGGAGATCCAACATGGAATGGTAGAGATTATGTGGGAGTATGATGCGTGTTTCAAGACTCTCTTGTATAAACTATCCTATTACATTCATCCTTCTCAACATGCTCAATGGTTTGTTGGTGGATTGATAACACCATTTGAAAGGGCTCTGTCGCACAAGACTTTCACAGACCCATGCGAGGCATTGGAAGCGCCCCACACGCCGAAGCCTGTTGGGAATGTTGATATTGGTGTTATTCCCTTTACGGAGGCTCAAATTGCTGAAATGGCCAACCGGTTGGAGAATCTAACCGCAAGCTCAAAGCACAAGAGGTCCGTAGTGGCTTTGGTGTATAAAGCGTGAAGTGGAAGGGCACAGCAAAGGATAGTTTCCCTCGGAAGTCAAGTATGTGCCATAGCGGTGGATTGTGAGATCTGTCATGGTTATGATGATGCAAGTAGGTGCCCTCTACTACAATGCATAATCTGCAAGAATGTTTCTTGCTATTGTAATATCTGTACCTCTACAACCCATGCTACCAAGGATTGTAGGCGATTGATCGAGATCCATGATGTTATTGATCTTGGCGTGTACCAGACTAGTCTTGAAAGCAGTTCAAGGATGCGACCATCGTTATAAAGGGCGTGTAGATGGAGGAGCACATGGAAGAGGTTTTTGCGGAGTATTTCATGGTTGTAATAACCGTTGCGGAGGACGAAGTGAATTCCCATGAGGAACCTGTTATAACTGTGGATCTACAGAGCATTACAAATGTGAGTGTCATGATCTATTACAATGCTCATGGTGCGGAAAGAAACATAAGTATGAAGAGTGTCTAGAGCTTTACGAGTATAGGAACCATCAACACCAGAAAGAAAAAGGCACTAGGATGGTGAGCATCAAGAAATGCAATTCACAGTGGATGCCAAGAGTGTTGCATGAGTCATGATTAGAACTTGATCTTGGTGACGACGCAAGAAGAGGTGCACATGCTAGGGAGATGCCAAGACAAAGGACACTAGTTTCGAGAGAGGAAGTGGTTCATGGAAAGTATCTAGAACCTGCTCAACAAAATGAGGTATATCAAGAGACTATGGACTTGATTCAAAGTTTACAAGGGGAGATCTAATGTCTAAAAGAGTAATTAAAGCAGTTGGAGCAAAGGAAGAATGTCGAGGCTCCAACGAATGACCTAGATGAAGTCAAGGAAGTATGTAGGATGTTAAGGCAAGAAAATATTATTCCCTTGCTAGGATAATGGATGAGAGAGAAGGTACCACATGCCGGAGTAGAGCGCGAAAGGTAGGTTTTGCATGCAAACCTTCCTCCTCACAACCTTGACTATGATAAGGAGATTACTTTGAATGCGGTTGTTGATGGATGGATTTTGAGTAATATCCTCATCGACACAAGAGCAGAGGTCAATGTTCTTACCTTAGATGCCTAACATCAAATGGGAAGGCCCACATTATAACCATATTTGAATGTGTTGTATATGGAAAAAAAGACTAAGGAAATGCCCATTGGAGTCCTGAAGGATGCGTTATCACCATTCAAGGGGCCAAGTTCACTAGAGACTTTGAAGTCTTGGCACTCACTAAGGTAGACAACTTTCCAACATTACTTGGGCACCCATGGTGTTATAAGAACAATGTCAACCTGCGGTTTAACAAAGGGTATATCAACTTTGAGAACAAGGAAGAAAGGGTGATCATCCCTTTAACAGATGGGAAGTCAACACCCTATACTAAGCCTTTAGGGGAAGAATTTCTTGAAAGAATTCATGTGTGCTCCATCAGAGATCCTGAGATAATTCATCCCAGGGAGGGAGTTATCTAGTTTGAAGATGCTCAGTCCTTGAGTGATACCACTAGCATGGCATGCAACAATTGGGCGCATGGGACTTATGAGTTGATTGGGTGAGAATTGAGAGCATTTGTAACAAGGGTAACAAAGACACATTTAGTCAAGCACCTATGAAGAAAGAAGTTATCTTGTTACTCTGGAGGAGCATATCGTCAAATTTTCTTGCATGAAATGGAAGCTCAGTGGGAAAATGAAGACGAGAGGGGGAATTCTCAATTATAACTTACTTGGAACCGCAGTGTCTTTGGTGGGCTACACATCGAGAGAACCTCCTAGAATAGCGCGAGGTAAGAATCACATTCTCTGTAAGGTTCTCTAGGAACAATGCACCCATGATCATACAAGACTACCATGGTAAAGAGACCACCTCATTTCATATCCAAGTATGCGAGAAGGCCTATATGGGAAGCACAAAAGCTTTACCACCTTCATTATGGGTGCATAAGTTTTATTCCACCTTATAAGGTGTGTGTGCGTATGGTATATTCATTTGGAGATGTGTTGTCAAACAGGTAATTGGTATGAGTTAGCGGCTGATCTCATTCAAGCTTTGAGTATAGGAGTACCAAGCCATCTAGTAGATAGGGCATTGCAAGTAATCAAGCACCTTATGATGGGAGATAATGTTATGGCAGAGGATAGGATACTGGAGTTATTGGGTGAGCCTTATTTAGAGACGTGCCTCAATGAAGAAGAATTAAAGGAAGTACAACTTGAGCGTGCGTGCATGGAAAAAGAAAAAGGAAAAATGGTCTATGTAGTAGATGGTGAAGAGATGGAAAATTTGGATGTTAACCATTTGGAAGGTACGCGTGAGGTCATAGATAGCATTGATGAGTGAGCACGCGCCTACCATGAGCCCTTGAAAACAAAGAAGGTTAACATTGGGATAGAAATAAAACCTAAGGAAGCTATCATCGGGGACTATTGGTCGAAAAAGAAGTTTCAAAGGTCATTGATCTATTACGTGAGTTCTATGATTTATTCACTCGTGGGTATCATAAACTCAAAGGCACCCACCATTCCTTGGGGAGATGAAGATCAAGTTGAAGGAAGGTGCGTGCCCGATTCGAGAAGAGGCCTTATCGGATGAATCCAAATTTGCGCATATAGGTCAAGGAAGAAATAGACAAGATGATAGCATCTGGTATCATTGAGGTAGTGGAAGAATCAGAATGGATAAGCCCAATGGTCATCAATATCAAGAAGGATGGGAGGATAAGAATCTATGTTGACTATAGGGATCTGAATGCAAAGTATGTGTCATCGATCCTTTTCCAACCCCCTTTACTGAAGAAATTTTGGAGGAGTAGTGGCGCAAAGTCTACTCTTTCATGGATGGGTTCTCAAGGTATCACCAAGTCAGGATTACAAAGGAAGACTAGAGGAAGACAAATTTTGCCACTAAATGGGGAAGTTTTTCCTACACGATTATGCCTTTTGGGTTGAAGAATGCACTGCTATGTTCTCGCGCATCGTGGTACAAGCATTTTAAGACTTCATCCATAAATTTCTTCAAGTTTACCTAGATGACTGGATTGTGTATGGATTGGTGAAAGACCATTGTGAAAATTTGAGGTTGATGTTTGAGAGATGTCGGCAATTGAGGATATCCCTCAACATTAAGAAATGTGTTGCTACTCCATTTGCAACCTTGTTAGGACACATTATATGCAAAGAAGGCTTACTAGTGGATCCCACCAAAGTTGCAGTTATTGTGGGATTAGGGGAGCCTACTAATCAAAGCACAATGCATGATTCCTTGGGCATATGGGGTATTACAGAAATTCATCAAGGGGTATGCCAAGATTGTTTCTCCTTTAGAGGAATTTTTAAAACACAAGAGTGCCTTTCATTGAGGAGAAGCGCAACAAAAGACATTTGACACTTTGAAGGATAGGCTTGTCACGGTGCCCATACTACATTTTCCTTCTTGGGATAATCCTTTCCATGTGCATGTTGATGCCTCAGAACAACTATGGGAGTAGTACTAGCACAACCTGGTGAGGGAATTGTTGATCATACCTTGTGCTTTGCAAGTAGAAAGTTTACACCAGCAGAAAAGAATTACACAACTACGAGCGCGAAGCATTGTCCATGATATACGCACCGCACAAGTTTAGGAAATATTTGGTGGCAACACCCTTTATATTCTACACGGACCACATTACATTGAAGTACTTAGTCAACAAGATCATTCTACAAGGGCACATATGTCGATGGGTCTTATTATTTCAAGAATTTGAGTTCACAGTGGTCGTAAAACCAGGGAAGAGCAATTCAAGACTTGATCACTTGTCAAGGATTAACTAAGGTTAGGATGCACAAAGAATTGAGGACACCATGCTAGATGCACAAATGTTTAGGTTGCGGTGGCACCCTCAGACTTGGAAGATATCACAATGTTCTTAAAAATAGGTGTGGCGTCGAAAGGGATGAAGGCTTTGGAGAGGAAGCAGTTAGCAATACGCACTGCACCCTACATGTTGATTAGTGGAGACCTATATAAGTTAGGTCGTGATGAGGTTCTGCACCGATGCATATTGGAACATGAGCACATGGAAATTATGGAGGAAGCACATGGTGGGATTGCAGGAGGACATTATGCAGGAAATGCTACCGCGGAAGATTTTACTAATAGGGCTTTGGTGGGAAACCAACTACTATGATTGTATCAAATTTTACAAGGCCTATGACCATTTCCAACACCTTGGAAAACCTAGGAAGAGGGATGAAATGCCCTTATAACCAATAGCCAACATTGAACAATTTGAAAAATGGGTAATCGACTTTGTAGGGCCAATTTTACTAGCCGCGTGAAGGTCCGGTTCATGGTATATCACCATTTACACTGATTACTTGACATGGTGGGTAGAGGCAATTCCTAAGAAGGATTACACCATAGCAATAGCTGCTAGATTTTTATGGGAGAACATAATCAATAGGTATGGTTGTCCTTTAAGTTTAACAAGTGATAGAGGTACACACTTTCTCAATGAAACGGTTAGGATTATGTTAGCAAAATTTATGGTGGCCCATCATAAGACTACCCCTTATCACCCTCAAGCAAATGGAACTATTGAGGCATTTAACAAGATACTAAGTCACACGTTGACTAAGATCTGTGATGTTGGAAGACAAGATTGGGATGACAAAGTATCATCTGTTCTATGGGCATACATGACAACCTACAAGAGGTTGAACAAGGCCACACCGTTTCAATTGGTGTTTGGCATGGAGGTTGTTTTTCCAGTTGAATTCATGTTACCATCGCTGCGTATAGTGCACACAAGAGGGTTAGCTGATGAGAAAGCACTGGAAGAAAGGATCGATAAGTTAATGTAGTTAGATGAAAGGTGGTCACTTGCTAGATGGATTCAAAAGACAAAAAAATTAAGACAAGGCATGATATGATCGTTATATCAAGAACAAGAAATTTGAGGTTGGGCAGATGGTGTTGTTGTATGATTCCAAGTATCTGCGCCATCCTGGGAAGTTGAAAGTCCATTGGTTGGGACCCTACATCATCTCGTACATTCTTGATTCAAGTGTTTGCTAGTTACAAGTCTTTGAATGGGATGAGATTACTGAGTCATTGGAGTAGGGTGAAGCCATACTATAAATAAGTCTTCTTGGTGTTTTTAATAAGGCATTATTGTCAGTTAGCTTAGAATTTACTTTTTTGCTTTTCTTTTCTTATGTTTCCCTTTCTCGTTGCTTGTTCCTTTCTTTGTGTTTCGTTTTACGCCTTGTGCGCTGGTAACCACATTATTTTTCCAAGTTTGTGTATGTGTAGAGGACCACACATCTGTTTTAGTTTGGGGTGAAGTAATGCAAAGTTTAAGCATGCAATACAAGTTAAGTGACACAATAGAAGGAAGCGCGTAAGGTTGAGAAAGTGCATGAGGAAATGACATATGATAAATTATGGTGTCAAGGCTATAACTTGAGAGACAATGTACAAAGGATGAGGAGTGCAAGAACAACATGAGGTAGGCGAGGAGAAAAAACAGGTAAAGGACATAAGAAGCGCCTTGAGTGTCGTAGACGCACGTGTATGAGTCTTGATCGGATTGGATTTTATTGGACGAGAGAAGGTTGTAAAGGATTTTTCACGTAGGATGTGGTGCATGGGTAAGGGTGCTTAAATCCAGCTTAGTGTAAAAAGTCACATTTAATGTTAGAGTACATTGGTAGGTGGCATAGCATTTATTTCCGGAGGGAAGCAAAAACTATAAATACAAGGTCGGAGTAAGTCATTTTCTATCTTGCTATTACGAAGTTGAAGCGCTCTTGCAAACTAGGGCATCTAGAGAGAAATTTGTGCAAAGGAAGAAGAATCCTAATAATTTGAGTGTGTGACTAGAGTAGATCTACAAACAGAAGGAAGGAGTACAGGCATGAGGAAAGGTTGTGTGAAGTGTGTTGTCTTGTGGAAGGTTTTCCTAGTTAGGGTTTGGCAGCTAGGGCACGGGGATAGAAGGATTTATTCTAGGAGTTGAGCTTTGGAGTTGAGTTTGGAGTGTAGCAGAGTAACAAAGTAGAGTAAGGATTTTGTAGTTTAATCCCGATAGAAAGCATGACACCCAAGAAAGCAACCATTTCACCAAAGAAAACAAAAGGTAAGGGAAAATGAAAGCAAACCATTACCGTTGCAAGCTCCAATGAAGAATGGTACGCAGAAATGCAATACCCAGATGGAGTATTGCTAGGAAAGGAATGGGTGTCACATCTAAGACAAATGACTATGAGTGATTATAACCATCACACGAGCACAATTGAGAAGGAAATGACATTAGAGTTGGTTCATCCAACTAACAAGAGGATGTCCAGATGGGATGCCTATTTACAGTGATGAGGTGAAGGTTAAATTAGAGAAGGTAGGATTATTGCAACTGTATGAGTTGCCTTACTTTGGAAAGCCTGAGCACCTTTATCAATGGTTGATGTCACACATGCATGAGGATCACTTTTATTTTATGGGGCAAGATGCGCATAACACCACAACTGATATCCAAGTTCACATGTCTTATTTTTGAAGGAGAGAGTATAGATGATGATCTAAGCAACAAGGAGGATATCAAGGAGATTGTAGCAACATATGACTATAAGAAGGGTTCACGATACTTTGACATCGCAGAGATTCCAGACCCTGTTATGAGGATGGCCGTGTGCTTGGTGACCAAGCTCAATGATCATGAACGATGGATGCAAGTGAACAAGGCATGGCTAAATATATGCCGGAAGATATCAAAGGGAACCATCTATAACTTGTCCACTTTCATCACGGATGAGATCATAAGCGTGCGTGTAGGAGGGAGAGAAGATATTATTTGGTAACGTCCTCCTCACCATTGTCTTTTTAGAAATTGGAGTGCTAGATGGGCCAATTTTTGTTTTGGGAGTATCTAGAAGAGGATCCCTTGCCCGCAAAGAGGTTTGAAAAATACACTTGTGAAACCATGACGACCACTCACAAGGCACTCCTGGAGAAATGGTATAAATGAATACACATTCGAGTAGAGTGGATGATCCCGGAAGCGATTTACTGTGCTCGTGGATGGAGAAGCAGAATTTGTAATGTATCAAAATTTTTGCATTGGTAGATTTACTTTGAAAAATGGGACTAAAGGTCCATGGTGCAAGCTTCCCTTCTCCTTCACCACGCAATACTTCCAGGTAGGGGTCAACAAGTTCAAGGAAGCCAAAAGACTAAGGTTCGACCTTAGTGAGGTTAACCAAGATCAACGTGAGCTATGACAAAAGCTCTTGTATCCTAAAAAGTGCACATATGTGGAGAAGTATGTCTCCCACGAGGTTCAAATGATGAAACCAATAATGCTTTGCCAATCACTGGAAGGGTTGTAACAAGGATATACCTTTGCATAAGGCCAAAGTTCAAGAAATACACATATCTGGAAAATGATGTCTTCATACCAGAAGACCCCATAAGAAGAAAGAAGACCATGCCGAAGAAGAGAGAAAGAGAAGAGGGGCGGAGAAGAAAGCACCAAGTGTGTAGACTACACAATTGGTGGGCGTGCTTGAAGTAGTTGCGAAGCCTAACACTTACACACGGAGAAAGAAGTCTCATGTCAAAGCAAAAGACACCAAAAGAAGAGGTGCTGTAAAATGAAGAACACCTCACCCATGAGGAATCACCAATGAAGAGATCACTTGTCAAGGAGAAAGAAAAAGAAGAATCTTATGTATTGGAATCCCCAGTAAGGAAGAAGTAGAAGGTGACAGATGAGGCAGACTCAGAAGAGATGGAGAGTCTAGATGCCTACATTGGCAAAAAGGATGATGATGACATGATCCTGAAGGAGGTGAAGACCATCCAGTCTATGATGTGCATGATTTTGAGGAAGAAGGAGATGAAGAGGAGTATAACAAGGAAGATGAGGAGAAGAATGACGAGGAATAAGTTAAGGCTCAAGGCAAGGGGTGAGCGAATAAGTAAGCACCAAAAACCAAAGAACCCCAAGCCTCACCAAGGAGGAAGTAGAGAAATCCACGGAGAGAGAAGTGGTTGACATCATGAAGAATTTGGTGGAACAAGAGTTGGAAAGGAGCGCGAATGAGATTATAAAAGAGATAGAAGAAGAGAGCGTTGGGAAGGAGTATGACAAAGCATGGGTGGAGATCCCAAATTGGTAGTGAGCTTCCCAAAAGTTGTGTGGACAGGTGGGAAAGGTGTAGTAGTAGCACAAGGGTAGGGAATGGGATACATTGATGATCCTAGCAAGGTGTTACGTGCACACTTCTAGAGCACCATACCTACAGAGAAACTCCTAGCAATGTCATCATTTGATGAAGAAGGCGCATACCCACGAGACAAGAAAGATGTTATCTTGGGTGTTTGAGTCCCATGTGGATGAACCAAAATTTGAAGTGAGTCAAAGAGCGCTAATGAAGGTGCTAGAAGCCAAAGGGATAAATCTATTGGTGAATGCTCAAAAACTATTAGATGAACAGGTTTGTAATGTGCTTAACAAAGTTTCAAAGTAGAAATTAAGGCGGATCGCTTTCGGGAGGAATGATAGAGTGAAATTCCTGGAGGAGGAATTGGAGAAGAAAAAGAAGGATCTCGTGGAGAAGAGAAAATACCTAAAGCAAGAGGAGTGATCAACGCTCAGTTGAGGCGTGAGTGAAGGAAGAAAAATCTAAGGTGCACGAGGTCTCCAAGAAGGTGGAGATGATTACAGATGTAATTGTCCTGAAGCACCCCGATTTAACGCCACCCGATTAGAAGTATGAGTCAGCCTTGCAATGTCTGGAGGATCTAACTCACATTATCACAATGGAGAGGCAATTGATTTCTTTAGAATCTGTAGAAGAGGCACAGGCACGCCAAGAAAAAGAAAACAAGATGAAGGTTGTCGAGATTGTGGCTCGATACACCAAACTTCTGGCAGAAGTGAAGGCCATTGCGTAAGTCGCTGAAGTTGCCTATGACAACTGCATGGATAGGGATAGAGTGGCAAGCATCTTGGTTACCACCCATGAGATAGAACTCAAGGAGTTCCAAGAGAAAAATAAGGGGAATAGAGTGGAGAGAGACAAGATCCTAGCGAGGTGGAGAAGAAATCAAAAGCAATCGAGACCCTACGAGGCTTGATCAAAAGCCACTGAAGGAACTATACCCCCAGATCACCTGTAGGATGGATGCCCTTGAAGAATTGGGGAAGAAATTAGAGGGTATTATTGATACCATGAGTGCAAAAGGAGAGGAGCTGAGTTTTAAGGAAGCGAACGCCCGGTGGGTGACCTCTGTCACAAGAAGCCTCCAGAGCAAGGTCGATGCTTGGGAGAAGTTAGAGGCAGAATTAGGAAGGATTTCCCTCTCCTCCTCTAGAAATAAACAAATTCCCCATTCTTTCATTCTTTCTCCCCATTTCTTCATTCCCTTATTCTTTCTTTCCAACCATTGTAAGAGCCCGCCATTCTTTATTCTTTGAAGAGTGTTTCCAAGGATGGAGAACAGATGTAGTGTGGGGTGATGTTGGGCCTCAGAATATTTGCTAAGGATGAAAAGGTGTTTGGGTGGGTGAGACCTAGTTAAAGAAGGGCGTGCGGGGTTGAAGGTGCGCAAGGAAGGGTTCTAGCGAGGTTTTACACGGGACACACGGCGTGCGCGCAAGGCAAGAAGGGTTTTGGAATTATCCATATTTGGCGTACCAGGAAACACACAAGAAAAATGTGACCCTTCTAACATGCATAATGGATAAGGTTCTAGCATGGTGACTGTAGGATCAAAAGGGAATATTCCATGCATGCGATGGAAGGTTCCAGAAGAGCATCATTACATAGAGTGGAGAGCTCGGATCAAAGAAGGCATGCTCCATTGGAGGACCACTTGGAAACTTGACAACCGATCTATTACCTTAGAAGGCATGGTGATGAAGGTAGGAAAGCTATATATTGAGGTGCGTGGGTAACAAGAAGGATATATAGAAGAGAGTGTGAATAGCAGATATAGGCATATACATGAATCCATCCTGAGAGAGTAGTGCGTTGGAAAAGAGGAGAAGCTCTGTAGAGATCTCATGGATGATTCTATGGGTTGGGATTAGGAAAATATAGGAGTGATGGCACATTTAGAGGGATGGGTCTGCATTCATTTTTGTAATATGATGAACATAGTATAGTCTGGTGCATGACTTGGCTCTGCATTGTTATATGAGGGTTTGTTATGACCTCAAGGGATGTAATGTGGTTATTGAACATGTTAATATGAATATAAGGCTCTGTTATGAATCATATATGTGTTCATGAGTATAATCCTTGTGCATTTCCTTTATGTATGAATCATTTATATATGTTGCTTGTTATTTCTCTTTTCTGGATGCATTGAGATGAAAACTTGTCCTAGGTTCTCAAAATGATGCATGGTTATTTTATATTCACTTGTACTTAAATATTTTTCATAAGATTATGCATTCTCACAAGACTCACATAAAGAGAGGCTCGGCACCCACGCGTGCCTCGGGTGAGCGCCCAGTGCCCGCTGGGTGATAGGCCGACATGTATGGGATTAGACTATTGGTCTAAGGGTATAAAAATGACTACATCGTGATAACTATAAATAAATGAATAAGGAAATAAAATGACTACTGTTATTTTTCTATTGAGTACTTCTACATCTATTGGTGGTGAGAAACTCGCTAGAAATGAAAACAAGAACTATTGAGTTCTCGTATGTAGGTGATTGTTCAAGGTACATTGTTGGTTGGTGGGAAGTTCAATGAAGTGAAAGAAAGAAGCGGCAAGTTATTATATGCATGTGATCATATGAAGATATTCCTATGTAGTGGTGTAAACTCAAAGCATGAATAGACATGTGTTTTTATTCCGATTCATGTGGTTCGCTTACTCCCCATGTTCACACTAAGGGGGAAATGTTAAGAATATTAATGTTATTGCTCACATTGGTGAGCAAAGTATGTTAGTGGGTAAAAATATTATTAATGTTATATGATTTTTATTAAAAATCAAGTACATGGGTCAATTAGTTTGTTGGTTGAGTTCTTGAACCAACTCACCATTTTGTGTAGGCTAGATAATACAAGATTGAATTTTTGTCGAGACTCCACAAAAATAAGAGCTCATATAATCTATATAATATAATCTTAGAAGATGAATAGTAGATGAAAAAATTATCATTGTGAAATGAGTTTGATATGTGTTCTATCAAAGTGAATCTCTTACCAAAACATCACTATTCATGAGCTACGTGCAACCTAGAATATAAGAAAACTTAACTCTTTGTAATAAAGCCCTATAATTTGTTGTTTAGATAATAGTAAACCCATAACCATTTGGGTACATCTTCCATTACTGTTTCATACCAATAAATTATCTAAAATCAATCAAAATAGTGTATGAGTGTATGTGGCAATTATCTCTCACATTCACGATGTATTCATAGGTGTATTAAGGTTATGTTTCCTTCTGTCTCCAAAATGTAATAGATCCCACCCTATTAAAATATTACATGTTTTTAATTAGTTTAAAAGGGTTATAGGAGTTGTAGGGTTCCTTATAGAGTATCTAAAATATTATTAACAATTGCACTAATTGTTGCAAAAACACTTTGATAGAGAATAAAGGTGGTATCGATCGACAATGTGTGTGGAAAATGAGTTAAAAAATCTTGATATCATTCAAGTAACAAACATGTTAGACAGAACCAATACAATATTTTGCAATGACATGAGAACTTTATTTATTTCTCATATATGGATCAAGCATAAATATTATAACTAAATGCTACATGTTATTAAAATTCCTCTATCAAAATTTCAATCAGGCGCCATAATTTTATTTTAAAAAGAAAGTTTAAAAATAACGCATACACATTTTGTGAATTAATGTAATGCACTTATCCAAGAAAAAAATATTCACCGAGTTAACACATAATGGAAGGGATTAGAAAAATAATGAGAATAATATCAAACCAAGTATTTCATTATAGAATGATGTTAAATATTTCATATTTTCTACTAATGTTTCAATATTATTGTAAAATAAATTTTATCTAAATTTAAATATATAATGCTATCTTAGTGTATGAATATTCTTTTATTTAAAAATGGTATTACCCTCCTCATCTCCTTGTACTTGCATTATAATAATTATGTTTGTAGAAAAATATGAAGAAAAAAATCTAGAGTTTGATTCGATTGAAATCAACATAGTCCTCCCAAATGACTTTGAAATCATATATCAATATTATTACTTTGTAAATGGTATAACCATCTCCGTCTCTATTTACTAGTATCATAATAGTTGTGTTTGGGGTAAGACAAGAAGCAAAAAAACTCTAGAATTCAATTCAATTGAAATTAGCATAATTGTCCAAAATGACTTTGGAGAAGCTCATATTACAAATAAACAACGTAGAGAAAGGGGAAGTGTTCGAAATTTTGAAATAAACGTTATTTACTATTCATTCGAGTTTGTTGGTAAGATTTTTTTGTCTCGAATGACATTTGATAATATGTTGCATTTGTCGATAAAGATTTCGACTACTATGCAATCTTCATGACTTCCTAACATCACATAAAGTGTGATGTCCTCAAAACAAAAGATCAAAAATATGTTGAGGAATAGGGCCCAAATATATCTATGTCATGATTCCTTAGATTTTTAGGCTATTAATTACTTGAGACAAAACTAGAAGAGGAACATGCAACCTTGTGTTAATCAATCCTTGTAACACCTTATAACTATAATATCACTTAAAAGATGACATAAACTACACTCATCAACCATATTTACCTTACCTTCAATTTTGACAATTTGCAGTCATGGTACATAAGTTAGGACTAAATTTGAAATTTCATAATTGGTCTCAAAGTTGGAAATAACTTGATAAAGAGGCAATAATTCCCACTATTATGAAGAACCTAGTCAAATTTAGGAGTATTTTTCTGCCTTAGAATAATATTTGACTATGTTTGGAACAAACATGTTTTAGAAGGACAATCTTATTTGGCCTATTCAAAATCACAATAAGAAAAATTATGTAAGTGGCTTCAATGAGGAACAATCACTTCTACTCTTAATAGGAAACAATAGAATCAACCTCAATATAATATTGGGCCTTACAAGTCAAAATTATAAAACTAATTTTGAATTTTGAAATGGTCTACTCGCAAACCCAATCCGCGGCTCTCCTTTACGTAGCCTCACCAAGGATGTTGATTCTAGCGATGGCTCCTTGAAATATGAGGTCCATGGTTCCTATGACGGTAGCTTAGATGGCGGATGGGGACAATTTTTCATGTTATATTTCAAGTCATTGAGAGGGTGGGTATGCTCGAGGCTCATTCCAAGTGTGTTCCCTATTTCTGCATCTTTGGGGATTCTGCTGCTACTACGTCTATTAAACCGTTCTCTTCTACAAAATCCTCTCCCGGTCTCCTTTGGGGAGTCGGTCTTGGAGTCTAATTTTTTCTCTAACCGTGGTTTGATCTTCCCTTCAATGACCTCTTTCTGGACTTCTTCTTCTTCACTCATGGATCTCTACAAATTGACATCCGCTCTTGTTTGGTAAGGTGGAAATTTATCCCTGTCGTGTAAGGGGTTTCTTTATTGTGGTTTTCGATTCAATTGAAGATAGAGATTCTATCCCATCTAAACCATGGGAGCTACAAAATCATTACTCATTGATGAAACTATCGTTCCTGAATTTCAATCCCCTCATCGTTGCTTTCAATGTTAAACCTATCCGGGTTTTCTTACCTTATATCCTACTACAGTTCTAGGGGGAAGAGTGTTTTATTGACATTGTTAATGCTTTAGGAAAGTTCTTATCCCTTGATTTGAAAACGGACCTCTACACTCACACCACATATGCATGTATCTTAGTGGATTTGGATACTTCGTTGGATCTTCCAGCTTCCATTGATCTCAAAGTGTTGAATAGGGTTTGGTCACAACCTCTTGACTATGAAGGCTTGCCCTTCAAGTGTAGAAAATGTTTTGCCCTCGGACATCTTGCTTCATCTTGTCAGAAAGTCAAGCAAAATTTTAAGGAAAAAGTTTCTTGGTGGAAGGATTCCCATCCCAACCTGTTGGTGGTTGGGAATGATTCAGATTCATTTTCGAATGATTCAACAGGGGCTAGTGAAAAAATTCAGCTGCCAGTTGAGAATAGAGTTTCCCTGACATGATTGGGTCAGAAAGGTGGAACAAGTGGTGACACTCCCTTCGGGGGCAGAGCCAATTGTAGGAACCAAAGAGGTTTCTGATATTCGATTCCATTACATTCAGATGAAAACTCAGATCCTAATCAGAGTGATGGATGAACAGTCGTAAATCGAAAAAAGAAAGGTATTCCTCTCCATAAAATGAGATTATGATCTCATGATTGGGATCCTCTGGAGTAATCTATTTTTACCGCAACCGAATTGCTTCAGATCCTCTTTTCTCCCTCTTCTCTCATTCTTCGTTTTTGTTCCTTAGTGTCCATCTTTCTTTTGTTTTGTGTGGGTTTCTCTCTTCTCATATTATTTGATTTTGTGGCCTATGAGTCTTCCTTCCTTTTTTACCTCCGGGCTTCTTCTCTGTAGTGATTTAATATTTTATCCAGCCATAAGGGATTTTGTACAAGCATGTAAATCCTTTCAAAATCCACACTTTTACCCTTTTTCCAATAAAAATATTGGGCCTCACATAAATAACCATTACGCTCACATTAAATGGATTTGAACACATGAGATTTAACACTCAAAAACACCAAAAAAAGTGTTAAACAATTTGTTTTGCAGATGTCAATCATTACAAATGCACCAATTGTTTAAGCTCTTCCATAAAATTTTCCTTGAATTGATTCTCTTATAAATTTAACATATTAATAGTTATGCCTTACATGTTTAGATATCTACCTCCATTATTATGTTTAAACTTTTTCAAAAATAGAATGACACTCAATAATACAATATGGATCAAGGATAATATAGTGTTTCTTAAGTAAGCTTGAGCCCTTCATTAGAAGGGGCCATTGAAGATGATTTACATTCCACCCTATCATCTACAAATATTATCTATAAAGTGGCCTTATAATATTTCTTTGTTATTTAGCTCGTACCCCTCTCCGATCAATAAACAAAGGTACACAAAACTTGAAATAAGCTTAAATACTCTAAAGCCAAATAAACATAATATTTTTGTTTAGAATAAATCCTACCTCTTCAACTTAATTCACTAAGCAAGAAAATAAAATTTAACCAACCTCAAAATGACGAGGTTTAGTGATACCCATGGATGTGACTGATGGTAATTGATATTGTGCTCGTATACGAAATGATGTAGGCTCTCTTCCTGCGAGAACACCTACAAATCACAGACACTAAACAAAATATGATTAGTAAAATATGAGGTGGATTTCCTGGCAAAGGCCAATCCCGAAAATCAAAGGACTTCCTCACAAGGGTGTCAATCCACTTTTACACAATCAAGTGGGTACGAAAACAATATAAGATTTATGATAATCAGATCATGATAATATGATGATAATAAATGAGTTTATTACAAACATATAGCTGATAGATAATGAGAAATGAAAGGTATAAACTATGGCTTGAATTCGAGAATCTAAGTCCGAATCCAAATTCTCAGAGAAATCTGAATCCTCTTCTTCAAGTGTTTTCTGGATTTTTTTATTCAAAGAAGTCTGAATTCTCTTCTTGATGTAAATCGGTACTCAAATTCAAAATATGAGTACTCGAGTCAATTTTCCCCTCATAATTAGACTCGGAGTTCAAATCCTCCAACTCAGCTTCATGATTGATATTCAAACCAAGCAAGATCAACTTGGATGTGTTGGAACTCAAATTATGCTTCCCAAAATTCCTCTACAACATCACAGATCCACTAAGTGGACTCAAAGATGCTCTGCAAATGATCCAAAGGGGCACAGTGGATAGCACACAACTCAAGATCATGTAGGATGTCATATCTGTTCTCGTATAATAAATGACAGAGACAATGGGCAATGAGTTAATACTAATAATCTCGTGACTTGGACCATCTATTTCCATCTAAAACAATCCATGTTGGATAAAATGTTAGAGATAAATAGATTCAGAATAAATTCTAAAGGAGATTAAATGAAAGTTGATAACAAAACAAAAGTAGCAGGAATTTTTGGTGATTATAGGAATCAATGGCAATTCGGTAGATATTACCAAAATAAGTGATTGATGATCAAATTAATGTTTCAGGCATACAAAAGATTCAGAGATAATATATAATGAATGAACTGATGAACAAAAATACCTGAAACCTGATGTGGGGTGAGGAGAAACCTCTAACCTTGATGGAAAGTGATACAGGAAGCTGAAGAATTCTACAATTGGAATGACATGATGCTGATTTGCAAAAGATTTGGAACAACTTGGAAATGTTTGATGAATGTTGGGATGTTACTGGACAATAACGTCAACACTTTCATGCACAATAATACTAAAGATATTAAGAAGAAAGCTTAGACTCTAAAAATACAAGTGGATGATCCTCGAAGAGAGACTGAAAAATTCTCTTAAGTAATCATCGGAAATTACCCGAATCATCGACGATTTTCGATTGTTTAGCTTTGGATGGAAAATGGTTGAAACAATTTGCTAAATCAAGGTTTCTTGTTTTTAATTTTGAGGGGTGAGTTGTTAATTTGTTGGGAAGTGTTGGGTTAGCTAGGGACATGTCGGATTAGTTTAGGGAAGAGATGAAATAGGTTAGATATTATCTAATTTAGCTAGGTTTGTTTTAGGATAGATATTAGGTGGTTATTTAGTGATTCATTAAGTGTACGAATATAAGATTATATAAGATAATTGGTAGATAATAGGATATTGATAAGATAATGAAATATGTATATTTAGGATATAAAGTATTAATATATAATTAATTAATTAAGGATAAACATGTATAATATATAACTTGAGATGTGGAATACTAATGTGTTAATCAAATGAGGGGTGTGTGTAGGTATTAATATTTAATTAATTTAAAGGGGAAATATTAATGTGTTGATTAAATAAAGAGGAGAGGTGTATTTGTGGAATGTTGATGTGATTAATTAATTGAAGAGGTGGGTGCATGTATTAAATATTCATGATTTGGAAAAAAATGAAGGAGCGTAGATTTTGAGTGTCTACATTTGCCCCTTTTTGTCTAGCGGTTTTAATGGCAAAACATTAGACAAAAACAATGAAAATTTGATTTGTATGGGTGATCCAACTACAACGCAATACAAGGAACACCAATGTTTGTATATCATGTGTTTCATATAAAGTTTCCTAGTCCAAGGGGTACCGAAACAAGATGTGCTACCGAGGGACCAAATGATAGGGGAACCAAAGGATTCGATACCTATAGTTGTATGATCCACGAAGGTAGACTAAATGAATGGGAAATTCAAGTGATGGGGGCCAAAGGGCACATGTCCCATAGACATATGATGAATCCAAATGTCAATTTTGTTTGTTCAATTAATTTTTCAAGGACTAGGGTCCTTTGAAAGAGAAAAATTTGTGGGGAAAAGTGATAAATTGATAAAAGTGGGCATGGATGCAAAAAATGGGGGAATCGCTAGCGATTCAGTCAATCACTAGCGAAGAAATCACTGATGATTAAGGCAATCATCGGTGATTACATTGGGTAAAAAATGGGCCTATAAATACGAGTGCAAGGTTATTTGGCTCATTATTACCGAGCTAAAAATGGAATTATAGAGTGATTTGTGGTGAAAAAATGTGTTTTCGAGTGGAAAAGCTGAGATTTCAACATCATGACCTCATCTAGTAGACACACCGAAAACCTAATTTTGCTGAGGTAAGTGATTTTGACTTGCTTTTGTGTGTTTTTTTGCTAGTTCTAGGATTTTTTAATTGTTTTGGGGGCGTGTGGATGCCTTAATTTGAAATCGTAGGAATCATGATGATTCATGCAATCGCCAACGATTCACTGTGATATGGAAAATTTGTATCTTTGATGATAAAGTATGTTTTTAAGAAATTTTTCAATTTTGTATGGTGTTTGTGGTTCCAATTTAGTTATTGGTGTTTGATGTATTGATGCAAATGTGGTTAATGTTGATTATATTTTATGATGATGTTGATGTTAATGATATGTTTTGATGTTTTGGATGTTGTTAGTATTTTTATGTGATAATGTTAATGTAAATAAATATGTTTTTGATATGTTGTGGATGATATTTTTGATGATGCTAATGTTCGGCTAAGTGTTTATGTTTGCAGGTAGATGCTCGGTTGACTATCTGTGATCGTATACCATTGATGTTGGATGAGGTGAGGGTTGACATGACGGAGATGATGACCTGGTAGCATATTGAGGCAAGTGGGTTTTGGTGGCATGAGGACTTATAGGTAGATTCACATATGCCATATTTTGATGTTGAGAGAGGAGATGTGATGCAGAGGTTATATGGTGATGCAACATAGGACATGAGATATTCATAAGGTGCATTTGACTATCGGGAATTGTATGAACCTAAGAGAGAGGGTTGTACACGGATGACCATGATGATGATGGGAATTTCTTGTTTTGCTTTACCGATTTAAGAGGTGGCCATTTTACGTGGATGATGACAAGTGTTATAGAGGAGATGATGAAGCACCACAAAATATTTGAGTGGGGGCCTACTTTACTGGCACATACATTAAGAGAGTTGTGGGCCTGGAAGGATCACTAGCGTTATGGTATCAATGTTGGATCTTTGTTATAGTGTTGGGCATATGACTATATTTGTATTGCTTGGCTATTGGGATTGCCATGGGGGATCGGTGCAAGACATCCCGGCTTTATGAGATGGAGACAGGACATGGGACAAGGGGAAAAAGAAGAATGTCGGTTACTTATAGAGATTTGGAAGAAAAAAATATAGGTGGGTGATGTGGTTTGGAGGCCATATCTAGATTTCCATGCTTGTCACAGTACCCACATAAATTGATGGGCTTACAACAGGACATTTGGGTCCAGGTCACGGGCAAGAGAGGATGAGCTTCGTGTTTTGGTCATGTACGGAGGTAGTTTGGATTGATACAAGATGTATTCGAGGAGCCCATACAATATAGAAAGGATGACAGAGATCCGAGACTCGAAGGCCATTGTTGTGAGGCCCATGATCATTGGTAAGCAACAAGGGGCTATGGGTCCCAATGATGAGGGAGAGATAGTGCCTATTAACAATGCAAGAGTGAATTCAGATTTTATAGCATGGTGGACCCGAACATTGAGGGATTTTGATAGGACTCAAGTTATACAGTGGGTTAGATGAGTACGTGCTTAGACTGAGGGGGGAGCACAGGCACTAGATGTTGTCCATGTGTTTGATGATGATGATGAGGAGGATGAGGAGGGAGATGGGGAGCTAGCAGCGGCTATTACGATGGTGACGATTTGAAAAGGTTGTAGTGTAGGGAGAGAGAGATAATTCTCGATGGGAATAAGATTATCTTATGGGAGTTAGGGATGCCTTGATTACTAAGCGGGATAGGGTGGTGAATGAGTGAGATACTACAGTGGTTGAGCGAGATGGACACAAGATTCAGGTTACTCAGGCCATTGTAGATCAAGATAGATATCTTGAGCAAAGGAAGGAACTAAGGAAGGCCTTAAGGATCACCAGGTCTTTGATTTCTAGCGTGAAGATAGTGGCAATGACTTAGGATAGTAGAAAAATAACACATGATAGTGGATCGAGGAAAGCATTTGCAGTACCAGGAACGGTCTCTATGACACATTATGGGCCAAGTTATAGTACTATGTTGATATAGTGACTTGAGATTATCTAAATGAAAAATTATATGTTGATTACTTGGCCACAAAGGTCGCATCCCCGAGTACTAGTACAATGAGTGTGGGTCACCCACCTTGGAGACCAGAGAGAGAGGAGTGACATCGAGGGAAGAGCTGGTGGAGATGTTGGAGCTGTTGGTGGTGTCGGTGATCAGGGAGGAGAGGGCAGTATTGCCCCTCCTAGCAGGTTCCTCGGAGGTTATACATTTACTAGCTGATGATATTTTTGATGTATTTGATATACGGCTCATGGAAGCCCATTTTTGTATGATATTGATATGATGTATTTTTGGTGTACGACTCATAGAAGCCCATTTTTGTATTACATTGATATGATGTATGTTGATGGTGATCATGATGTATATGGACTTGATTTATATATATGATGATGATGATGAGGTTTATGACCTATGTTGTTTGACTTTCATGTGTTGCATGTGATGATGTATGTCTTAAAATGTGTTAATGATTTGTAATTATGTTATGACATGTGTTTAAATGTATGTGTGTTAGTAAAATGTTTTTAAATATTTAAATAATTATGTAGGGCATGATTTAAAATGTGATATTGGAATGGTTTTTATCAAAATGTGACTAATAAAATAGGATAAATGTGGAATTAATACCCCATTATGGATTTGAGACATACACAATGGGTTTTCAAAAATTTGAAAGCACTTGCACTTGTAGCCTTAATAAATGTTAAACAACATTATCAATCAATAGTTACACACAAACTTAGTAAAATGTAGGATGAAATAAATGTACCTTCCTAGGACATGAAAGGGGTTTCATATGTGTAGATCAATGCGGGAAAAAAGGTTCTCCTTTTCAATGGGTTCATAGGGAAATGCCCCAACTTTACATATTTGATTTTAAAGAAAACTGATCAATGCGGGAAGTTTGTTGTAATGGGAAAGCTAATCAATGTGGGAAGCTCTTTTGGATGCTTTTGATATTGATGTATTTTTGAAGGCTGATCAACACGGGAAGCCTTTTACATGGGTAACAATCTTTTGAGGGTATGGTCTACAATTTTTTACAAGATAGTCATCCTTCAAGGATCAGTCTATGGTTTTGACTGGTAGTTGTCCTTTAAGGGATCATTCTACTTTACATTTTTGATAATGATTTTACATTTTGGATAGTTTTCCTTCAAGGGGTCAGTCTATCATACTTTTGACTTTGATAAGAAGCATCCAATGATTTTTACATACTTTTTTGAGCTGAGAGCAAGACCCTAATAGACCATTTTAAGGAGGGGAGACAATACATATGACCTACATACACATGTGCCCCATATCATGTTTTCAGTTGGTACAAGGTAAGTGGATGTAATGATTTAAGGGGTTCCCATGGGAAAGGAACCCTTATAAAGTGAAAGATGTGATGAACATAGCCATGGTGCTCATCTTTAAGGTACATCTAGGATAATGACAGATAACCACATGCTTCCAAATCATTACTATGACAAGATGGATGGTTTGATAGAGTGACAAGATTTTAAATGTAACTATTGTCATGAAAATTAATCATTTAACAATAGAAAGGCCACAAGTGCAAGGCATTTAGAGGTTCCTTTTCAGGTTCACCATCAAGGGAAGCAAAATGATATACTCAACCCATACTTGTGAGTGATGACGTATGGACCGATCCAATTAGGGGAAAACTTTCCACGTTTACTCCATTCTAATTGAGTGACATTTTGATTTTATTTAAGCACAAGATCACCAATTTTAAAGTCACGTTCTTTGATATGTTTTTTATAGGCTCATTTAACACGTTCTTGATAAACTTGATGATGTTTGAGGGCCATTAGATGTTTTTCATCTAATAGTTCAAGTTGTGCTAAGCGGTCTTGGCGATATTCTTCATCTGGGATAAAGTATTTAAGTGACACACGAAGTGATGGAATTTGGACTTCAAGAGGTAGGAAAACTTCGGAACCGTAGATGAGTGAATAGGGCATTTCTCCTATATTTGCTTAATTAATTATCAAATGGGCTCCATGTAGACCCATTTGATAATTCAATTGATTTATGTGATTGGGCTTGATATTATCCCCATCTTCCACAAATTATTAATCCATGAGTATTAATACACCTATCTCGACACCCCTTTTTAAATGGAATCTTTTATCTCACCCACCATGTCAATCATGCTCCCCACTCCATCTAATAATTCAAGCCATGGTCCCCATGTGATCACATCATATCTCTTAACTCGGGTTACTCTACTCAACCCCATGGTTACTTGTTAACCTCAATCTAACCTCACATCTAAGTTATAAATATGGGTTTTTTCCCCATATTTGGGAGGAAGAAAAAGTTAGAAAATTTGGGTGAATGCTGAGAGATTTTAGCCATTTTATAATATCATTATTATTCTATCTTGGTGATAACATGTGGAATTTCCATGATACTCTGCTCGTGATTTGGTTCATGTGATGAGATTCATGTTGCACGCATCAGATCAATAACACCATCTGCACACTGGTATCATCCAGGTTCTTTTGTTTATCAATTTGTATGTTATCTATTTTGGACTCTATTTTATTATTATTCTTATCGCACGGGGTTGACAACCACCGAGGAGTTAACGCTTCCCGGATCTGCTTTGTCAGGAAGCCCCCACATAAAATCTCTAATCATTATTTTTCTAGTGTATGTGAACTGCAGGTTTGTTGGGATCACACCGAGGAGTCGATATCAACTTTGCACCCGTATCATCCATCGTCATCTCCAAGGTACTAAGCCCTTGTATACTCGACGTTGTTTAGTGTTTCTTGATTACTCGTACACTCATCTGGATAGGAAGCTGGAAACTCAGATCAACATTTGGCATGCCGGTGGGACCAGATCCAAGTTCTGGTCATGTTTTTGCTTGCTTACTTTGTATAGGTGTTGTATGTATAACAATTATTATATTTTATTATTATTAAAAGTATGACATCGTGTCAATCTAGATATATGTTCTGAATTTTTGTTTGTAGACTCACTTGCTTGCAGGATCTTTGGTACTATCTTTTCTGTGTGTGTGTGTCCTTTGTACATATAGTTCATTATTATTCGCCATTAAGGTACGTCGATTTCTCATTTGAAAAGGTCTGTTATTAATTTGTTTATAATTATTATAAAATTTTATTGTTATTGCTATTTGTTTATATATAATATATATATAGTATATATATAATAATAAATAATAAATATAATATAATATATATAAATCCTAATTTACCCCTATAACTCCTCACTATCATATAACTATTTCCTCACCTCTCTAACCCTATCTCCATCTACCTATCCCTATCCTCCTATCATCTCACCTACTCTCTCCACTCTCTACCTCACCTCTCCTCTTCCCCTCCCCCCTCCCATCCAGATCCTCCCATCCTCCTCCTGACTTCCCCATCTCACTCTCTCTCTATCCCACTCTGAGCCCCCTCCTTTCAGCTCCTTTCTCCATCTCTCCTCCACCCATCCACACTCTCCTCTCTCAGCTCTCCCTTCCTTCCACTTTAAGCCCATCTCCCACCCACCCCCACTCCCCTTCCCTCCCACCACCCCTCCCTTCTCTCCCTCCCTGAAACCAAGGATAGATTAAACCCAAACCATAAGACTGGATGGATTTCTATCCTCCTCCACTCCATCTCCTAGTGGTTTCATAATTACATCCCTTATTCAAAGAGGCCATGACTTCTGATTATGAGATTCAAAGGAAGAACTTAATACAATCTTCGAATTATTTTGAAGCATCTTGTGCACTAAAATCTTAAAATCTCTCCACATCCTTAGCTTGTGCATGCCACATTGTGATCCCCATTTTTGTTGAAAGACTCCCCATGCCATACCTTACCATCACTAGTTCTCTTATTCAACTATTTTCAAAACCTGTTGTCCTCTTCTGCCCATGCTCTATCCTCCACACCCCTCACCATGCCACTCTAATTTCACCCCACCACCACACCTCCTTCATTCCATTCAGTATTCCACTCTCCTATCAATCACCTCCGCTCACTCGCCTCTCATGTATTATCAGATGAGAATTTCTCCTCTCTACCTACTCACTCCCATTCAATCTACTTACCCAACTCGACTCCCATTCCCTGTTTATTTTTTTTTAAATGACATTCCACCACCACTTAAATGATTACTCTCCATGGATATAGTAGGTTTCTACGTAGCCTTACGAGGTCTTAGTGTTTGAGTCTCCCCATTGGGTCTATCTCAGTATCAAGTTCATAGCTTTGGGGACAATGACTAAAAAGCCACTTTATTGCAAATCAGTGGTTTGGTATATAACATGGATAAGATTTTCCTTTTTTGTCCCATCGATTAAAATGTCTACCTCACCTCATCAGATATACATTTATTAACATCGAATTTCAACTATATTTTATTAGTATTAGATAACTATATTTTATAAAATTTTATACCATTAATAAACATATATTAGTTAAATTTCTTTAGATTTTTGATGAGTTGTTAAATAAATAAATACATATTCACATGGTTTTGATAACATTGTTTATCGTTTGAGCTTAGTTATTACCTTATTCATTTATCATTTTAAGTCTAAAATAGGTTTGTCATTTATCTAGTGTGTGTCGTTATTTATTATTTTGATTTGATTATCACATTTTTGTGTCTATCATTTTGTATTACGATTTACATTATTTTCACATTAGATCATCATTTATTTTATTACTTAATAATAGTCATTGCATTGTTTAGTGTCTAATTTAATTTATATTCGACTAATCCCGATAATTTGTTTATTCTAATTTATTTATTTTTTATCTCTTTTGGGTCATATCCACTAATTTTCATACTTGCCTTTACAAGATTGCACATGTCAAAGATAAAATCTTAAACTCAAACCACATCGCCAATCATCTCTTGTCAATCTCATCTACATAGTCATAAGATCCTTGGATGTTCCCGATCACCGATTATCACTTTCAAACATCATTTACCTAGATACGACAAAAGGTGCTTTCTAGATCGCTTAAAGCTTACACTTGGCTCAACTTGTTGTTAGATAAAAAGGAAAAGTGATATACAGGTATTCTCAGTTTTCCTATTTTCTCTTTTCTGCATGGTATTGTTGGTATTTTGGATGATTGTCAGCATCGAATTTCATATTTGATTTTGGGAGTAAAATGAACTTGTGCATTCTGCCTGCTCACATAGTGTAACTAGGGGTTTAATTTTTGCATCACACCTATCATCACACACTACCTAAAATTTCACAAATTAATCAACACATCAAAACATTCCTTGCACCTGGTTCATTGATTGGGATTTGATCACCCAACAGAACCATTTTAGACATTTCCCAACCATAACTTACCTAAAACCAAACATAGTTTACCTTCTTCTAGGTCCTCTTCAGCCATTTTATTTTTTTTTTTTTTCCTTTTACACACGTTCTTAATTAAAAAAAAAAAATTTTCCTCACTTGTTTGTTGATATAATAATACGATTTCTTTTTATGCCCGTAATCACTCGATCCACTACTAAAAAGATGGAACACAACCTCACACACACAAGTGCTTCATCCCAATCAATCACTACATCAACAACTTCATCATCCATGTTTCTTCCTATCTCACTCACAGGCACCCATTCTCTCACTAATATACCTCATTCAATACCTTTCGGCCACACACTGCATGGCATTAGACCAACATTCCATCCCATCTAGGCTAGCCACTCCCCCTCTGTTAGATCAGAGCCTATTGGTACTTCCATCTTCCCTCTTGGGGACCCAAAATTTAGACAAATTCTTGATGCCAACCCTGTGGCCCTTCAAGACTATCTTTTAAGAAGATACATACACCTCCTCTGGATGGCCCACCACTTCAAAGCAGGTCTATCCTTATAATACTGGTTCTGAAATTCCTCAATCCATGGCCTTACATGATTTTGCATCATCCTCCACCAACCCATCGGCACACCAGACCACCCAGGTAGTCACGCCCATTCCGCCCAATCTTCCTCACATCAACATGACTATCGTGACTGCCATCCCTACCACTACAACAACTCTCGATGGTCACTGGTACCTTCATTCAACCATCCCATGTGTCAAATCCCTTATCCGAACAGAAAATTCCTTCTACATCACAAGTCTATACCCTCACTTCTCAACTTCCTCCAACAATACCTTTGCAACATACAGTGTCATTTCTAGTCTATCAACCCGCATATACCCATATCCCCACTCAGCAGTTACTTCCACAACCTGCACAATCTCAACAATCATACCATGCCCCTGTTTCTCACCAACACACATTCTATCAACAACCACCTCAACCATCACACATAGCTTACACTCACCCATACCAAGTCCCTCAGATACCCACACATACGCAAGTCCAACCACCACCTTTCACTGCTCAACAGCACTTCCTAATGACCCCATGCAAATCTTGATAGGTCGGTTAGCCAACCTAGAGGCTACTACATTAGGGTCCAAAGTCACATTGTCTTATGAACAGATATGTAATGAACCCATCCATCCATCCGTGCCCATGAAACCATATCCTCCACACTGGGAATTCCAAAGTTCACCAAGTTTAACAGCAAGGAGGACCCTCAACAACATCTCAGAGCATTTAAACATACATGTTATCTCATTGTGCATGACCAAGACTTGATGCTTCATACTTTCCCCATGTCTTTGGTTGGTCCCACCTTAGAGTGGTATAATAATATTCCCCAGTACTCCATATTTTCTTTTTCCCAGCTTGCACAATTATTTCTTGAGCATTTCTCCATTAATATTGCACGTAAAATAACCATCAATGACATGTATATACTATCCACCAATTCGAAGATGAATCCATCATGGATTTCATCGCACGATGGTGCAATATGATAAATCAATTATCTTTTCCACTACCTCAAACTGATCTCATCGAGCTCTTTGCGCGCTCTTGCGCTAAGCATATTTCATCAACCTTGCAAATCCAATCATTTCACACTTTTGAAGAGGCTTTTACCATGGCCCGCAAGCTTGAGACACGTGCCTTAGAACAGGGCATTTAAAATTAAAGACCAATAAGCCAAAAACTGAATTTTTTCAGACCATCCATATCAAATGATAAATCAAAGACAACTGCCAATGCCATCGTTGTTAGATCATCTCCTACCCCGACATCTACCATAGTAACTCAACAATGATTCACATGGCCAATGCCCAATTATACTCCCTTAGGAGAATCATACAGTGCCATCTTTGACAAATTGATAACAACACACTTGATCACACTACCACCTATCCAACCTGTTAATGAATCTAGACCATGACCTGTGTGGTATCGAGAGGATCACTATTGCAAGTATCATCAAGTCGAGGACATGACATAGAAAAATGTTCAGACATTCAAGGATTCTGTCCAAAGACTCATCGATCAGGGAGAACTTCAAGTGGATAACCCGAATGCCTCATCCAATCAACCTTTAGATATTTTTAAACAACCATTTCCAAATCATACACCCACATCCATAAACCAGACTTGCTCCTACTTCTATATCTCAAACCCCTAGTACCCACACCATAAACACTATCCACGTTGGCGATAAAAGTCTAGTTTCCCCACAAGTTTACCTTCTTCATCAACCATTACACCAGTCCCCTTTGATACATTATCTACATCCACAAATGCATCAACATTCATCTCCACATCAACATTAGTTACATCCATGCCCATGTTGGTACCCTTTCCTATACTCACATCTATCTCAACACCTACCACCCCCTCCTCAGATGAAAATATCACTTTTGTGTCATTACCCCTTACATCTACTCCATTAAACCCAATCACCTTATCAGAAATTATCCCACCTCTACCTGTTATCTCATCCTTAGCTTCTCTTCCAATCCCTCTTTCACGCACTTCTACCAACACCTACTACATCTACTATTTTACAATCATCTATCTCATCTCCCTCTTCCATGGCCATGTCATTACTCGATGATTTTTGGAAAACATTCCAAGCATTCCTTAATTTCAAATTATCATCCCATTTCTTCTATACCATTAGATACTCACACATCGGTGTAGTCCCCACAAATATCCACTTCAATATCTCAGTTCCTCCTGTAGAGATTCTGGTCATTCCCTCTAACAATCCCCATTCATATACAAGACCTAGACCCCATTTCCCAAGTGTTCTCCTTCACATCCTCATCGAAAAGTAGACCTCACTATTCCCGATAGCTCTCCCTGGAAACCACATCATCTCCTTCTATTTTAGGACCACACCCCTCATCTTCCTCTTCCATTTTAGGAACCTTCCCTTCACCAACAACACATACTACTACTAGAACAATGCAACCACCCTTTTCCAACCAATATCTTAAAGCAAATTCAAAGGCGTCTGTGTCTTCCACTACTATCCCACATCAAGCACATTCATCTACCCTTTCCAAATCCAAAACAATGTCTAAAGCCATTATTACATCACCACCTTCCCATGCATCATTCCAAAGTTCTCATCGATAACACCAGGTTATTATACCACTATGTTTCACCAACTACTCCAAGCCTCAGCCATCACTTTACCGCCAATTAAATTTTTTGATCCAAATGCGCCAAGGCCTTCCTGGTTTAATTCCAATCTTGTTTGTGCATTTCACCGTGCCCCTGGACATGACACTGAACATTGCAAAGCTCTCCAAGCCATCATGCATCATTTTGTCAATGAAAATATTAACGATGAAAAACCAATTCTACCATCTCCTCCATCAACTTCCACATCCCAACATGTGTCTATTCAAACATCTCGACCACCCTTTTCATTAAGAAATCCTGTCAGTATTCCACTACCAAATAAAGATATAACCAATGATGCCACCAACATATTATCAAAAGAGGATGATCCTAAGGATCATCCTCCTCTTGTAATCAACGTTGTTTGGATAACCACCCGTTCAAAGCCATATAACTCTGACTCACCTCACCATCCACCCCTAAGACTTATGTCACTATCCCTCCTCCTAAGGAGCTTGCTGCCTCCACACCTCCATCATGGCCAAAGGTTGTCATCGCTGCTCCTACCAATCATCCCACAACAACACCTTCATCTTCTTCTAAAGCCAAGGTATCTATTCTGGCCACCCCGAATCCTTCCCCATTAAACACACCATTATTAAACAACTTCACCAAGCCCCTATCAAAATGTCACTCTATGAGCTTATCAAAGCTCTCCACACCATAAACAAGCTCTTATGGAGGTCTTGCAACAGATCCGGTATCCTCCGATGAGCCCCAACCTTTCGTGGCTTTAGCTCATGCCTTCGCAACATCTGCTACCATATCATTTGAAAGTTCAGAAATCCCTAGGATACCACAAGAAGAACATGATCTACCATTATTCATCATAGTCTATATCGATGACACCTGCATCCATCGAACTATGATTGACAATGGTGCCAATATTAATATCATTTCTTCTCATACCTTCAATCAACTTAAATTTCCCAATACCATTGTTGCCAAGTCTCCTACCATTCTTCATGGCTTTAATGATGTTGTCACTCCCCCATTAGGAATGGTTGTTCTTCCTATCGTGTCGGCCATAAACTCCTCCACAAAATTTTCTACATCATTGAAGGAGAATTCCAATATAATCTCTTACTTGGGATGTCCTTGGATTCATGCTATGCATTGTGTTCCATCTACTCTTCATCGTTGTATCAAATATGAACATGAAGGGACTACTTATGCTCTTCGGATGAGATCCCCCTTCCAAGACATGTCGCATGATCTACATAGACCTAAAGATGTCCTTGTTCCTAAAACCAATTTTTCTCTGATGCATCCACTAGTTCTTTTGTACTTCCATCTACCTTACCTCATACGGATTCTTCTGATACTATAATCAAAATCTTGCTTTAGGGGAATATCAACTCCTCACTCTCAATACCCTTCCTTCTCCCAATCACCTCGGCCACCCTGATAAAGCCCCTATGTATCAATCGAATGTTGGGGAAATTGTCTCATTTGGCCCTTCTTCCCTCAAAACCAATTTAGTATATGGTGGCCTTGATCAACCTTCTTCTCATACTAAAAATCATTTTTCATGCCAAACGATATAGGTGATTTCAGATTTCTTAGTAAACCATCTTTCACTCACACATACCTCTATCATTGTGCATGGAAGGGGTTTGGTTTGGGGCACTATGAACAAGGGCCCTCATGGTAAATATCTTTTCCCAAGCCCATGAATCATGCCAAAAATTTGGTTTGGGATATGATGATCCCACCATACACCCTCCCAACACATCTGCATCTTCTCCCATTCATATTGATTCATCCATTTCTTCTCCATCCGAATATACTACCAATTCAGAAACATACTTCTTCTCTTCATTTGACTATCCTATAGATTCAAATAATATCTCATCTCCTTCCAACTATCCTTCCAGCTCAGATAATGATTTTTCTCCATCCAATTATCTCACAGATCCAGATCAAGATGATACGGTTCCTATTCCCCCTAAAACTTTTTTTTTTTTTTATTTCCACCATCTTTCTCGGACCGGTGACTTATCAAGCCAAAAATGAAACCCGGTTTTCCCCTTAAATATCCAGAGATGGTAGAGGAATATTCCCCTATCATTGACATTCTTCAATGTGATGATGACACTTCCATTCTCTCTACATGGGAGCCGAAGGTTCTCAAGATCAGAAAACTCATCCGCTAGAAAAATCCAATCTCTGAATGAATCCACTATCAAAATTACTATTGGAGCTCCTCAGGAACACCACATCCTTAAAATAGGTTAGTCTTTGACACCTCAAGAGCTCGAAGCCTTCACTTCATTTTTGTCCAAACATAGCCAAGCATTTGCATGGTCATATTTGGACATGCCAGGTCTTGACCCCTCCATCATTGTCCACAACATCATTGTTATCCCCAATGCCAAACTAGTTAGATAGAAGCTTCATCGAATGCATCCTCAAATTTCTCTTCTTGTGAAAGAAGAATTGCAACATCTCCTATCTGCCAACTTCATTATTCCCATTGATTATCCCCAATGGGTTTCTAACATTATACCCATCGCAAAAGCATCTGAGAAAGCTTCGTATATGTACTGACTTTTGAGATCTTAACCTCGTATGTCCTAAAGATGATTTCCCTCTTCCAAGTATTGATCAACTTGTAGATCTTACAATGGGACATGAGATGCTCTCTTTAATGGATGGTTTTTCTGGTTATAATCAAATTTTGATTGCACCTGAAGATCAGCACAAGACATCTTTTATCACCCCATGGGGTACCTTTTGTTATCGTGTCATGCCCTTTGGTTTAAAGAATGTTGGGGCTACATATCAATGAGCCATGACGTATATCTTTCATGACCTCTTACATCAAACCTGTAGAGGACTATGTTGATGACCTCTTAGCAAAATCTAAACATAGATGTGACCATCTCTCGGTCCTTGAGATACTTTTTGAGTGTCTCATTCATTTCTCCCTCACCTCAATCGGTGAAGAAGTGTGTTTTTGGAGTTCTTACTGGAAAACTCCTTGGCTTCATTGTCTCTATCAGAGGCATTGAGGTTGACCCCACAAAAATCAAAGCAATTCTCGAAATGCCTCCTCCTTCCAATCTCAAGCAACTTTGCAGTCTTCAAGGTCGACTTCAATTTGTTCATCGCTTCATATCACAACTTTCTGATCATTGTCAGCCCTTTCATCACCTTCTTTGAAAAGACATAACCTTTGATTGGGACCAAAATTATCAAAAGGATTTTGAAGATCTTAAGTGATATTTTTATCTCCACCGGTACTCACACCTCCACGTGAAGGAGAACCCTTCTATTTATATGTTTCTATAACTGATCATGCTCTAGGAGCTATGTTAGCACACCATGATGATCAGGGATGTGAACAGGCCATTTATTATATCATTTGTACTCTCCATGATTGTGAAACATGATACTCTAAAGTGGAGAAATTGTGTTGCGCTATTTTCTTCGTTGCATCAAAACTTGACACTATCTTCTTAATCATAAAACCTATATTGTTACTAACTTTCAACCCCTCAAAGTAATGCATTCTAAGCCATATCACAATGTGATCATCATCATGATGGCTCCTTCTCATGGCCGAGCTTGACCTGGAATTCATTCCTCAAAAGGAAATTAAGGGTCAAGCTATTGCGGATCAATTAGCAGAGGCCCCTCTTTCCAATACAGACTCCTTCTAATCACTTCCCAGATGAATCAATCAATCAATTTCATCATGATCCCCTTAAAATGACTCTTTTCTTTGATGGTTCTAAATGCCAAGCAAGGGAGGGGGGGGAGATTTGTTCTTATTCCTCCTGGGATTCCCAATCTCCTTAGCTTTTAAATTAGATTTTGAATGTACAAACAATATGGTAGAATACGAAGCCCTTATACTAGGACTAGAAACTGCTATATTTCTAGGTGTTCATATCCTTGACATTTTTGGTGATTCTGAACTAATAATAAAGTAGGTCACTGGAGAGTATCAGTGTAGAAATGATATTTTACAACAATATCATGATATTTCTCATCATCTTCTTAAAGCCTTTGATTCTTACACTATTCAATTTGTCCCACGCATTTGACCAATCATTTTTTTGATACAATGGCATCCCTTCATGGCCCTTATCCCTTGGACAATGCAAGAGTCCAAGCTTTGGTTATTATACATCATCATAAACAACCATTCTATGACATATCTCAGATTCATCTAGTCGAATCTAATTCATTCAGACCTCTGGTATTCACAAATTTTTGATTATTTATCCAAATCCATTACTCCCCTTGATCTTTCTAAAAATGCTAAGAGATATTTTATCCAACGTGCTACTCATTATGTAATCCTTGGTGGTATTCTTTATAAGCGTGGGTTTGATGGTATCCTTCTCTCGATGCCTTCAATCCCATGAAGCCTCTAGAGCTATCCAAGAAGTCCATGATGGTATTTGTGGTGGGAATTTTAGTGGATTATTTTGCCAAATGTGTTCTTCATCTTGGCTATTATTGGCCTTCTCTAAATCATGATTGTTGTGAATATGTCAAGAAATGTGTAAGATGTCAACAACACTCTAATCTTATCCGTATTCCTAGCCAAGCTTTATAACCTGCCCAAGATTTATGGCCCTTTTCACAATGGGGCCTTGATCTTATTGGTCTAATAAATCCCCGTTCATCACAACAACATCATTCTATCATCACTACTACTGAGTATTTCACTAAATGGGTGGAGGCAATCCCACTCACCTCTACTAAATCTGGCCCAATCATTAATTTTATATATCAACATATCATTTTCCGCTTTGGCATTCCTCATAAACTTATTATGGACAATGGAAAGTCCTTTAAAAACAAGGACCTTAAAAATATCGGTGATACATTTAAGATCCAACTTAGCTTTTCTTCCCCGTATTATCCTCAAGCTAATGGCCAAGCTGAGGCCACTAATAAAACTCTTGAAATATCTTGGCTAAAACTATTGACCGAGCAGGATGAAATTGGCATCTCCAACTTCCCTTTGCTCTATGGGCCTATCGCACTAGCATTCACACTTCCACAGGGGCTACTCCATTTCTCGGTGTATACGGCTCGAGGCCATTCTTCCCCTTGAAGTCCAAATTCCATCTTTACGTGTGTCTCTTCGCAACTTCATTTCTGATGAAGATTATCGCCAGGAATGTCTAATGCAACTTGAGTTATTAGATGAGCGTCACCTTCTTGCTCTTGAGCACCATCATGTCTATCAAGATCGTATCCAACGTGCTTATAATAAACACATCAAAGAGCGTGATTTTAAAATAGGTGACCTGGTTTTAAAAGAAAATCAAAATGTCACTACCTTAGAAAGAAGCCAATGGGGAAAATTTTCTCCCAACTGGATCGGACCATATATTATCACACATAAGTATGGGTCTGGGGCTTATCATTTAGCCTCTCTTGATGGTAAACTAGAGATTGAACCCTTAATGCATTGCACTTATGACCATTCTATTGTTAGTACACACACTTATGAGTATAGTCTTATCTTTAGACCATGTCTCCACCATTATCCACTTCCATCTATCATGGTAATGATATGAATTATGTGGTCTACCATCACTACTTTGATATGACCTTGAATATAAGTACAATGGCTCTACTTATAGCATATTCAATATGGATAAGTTCTCCCATTCGGTGAGAACCCCATAATCATTACATCCATCACCCTCTCATTCTCCTATGGTAGTCATGTAAAGGGTATCGGGTGTCTCTTGTACCATCATTATCCCCTCCTAAGTGGTTTACTTCGCTATCCCCAACTCTCCCCCATGTAAAGCTAACATCCATGCATGAAAAAAAAAGTCAAAAGTTATCAAAAAATAGACTGATCCCTCGAAGGACAAAGTTGTTCAAAAAAAAAAAAAAGATACATATACAAATCAAAAATCAAATCAAAATCAAAAGAAATAGACCGATCCCTTGAAGGATGGACTATTATATTATTCTTTTCATCTACATTATGTATTAAAATAGACCGATCCCTCGAAGGATGGCTATCATTCTCACCATCTATGTTGTATATATAGTAGACCATACCCTCAAAGGATGGCTACTCTTTTGTTATGGCATTTAGAAAGCTTCCCGCATTGATCAACTTTCTTCTATTATTGTTCTTTCCCTTTCCCAGAGCTGGGGCATAGACTTAAGGAACACCACCTTGGAGAACCTTCTTCCCGCATACAGGTTACATCTCAAATCCCTCGTCATGTTGACATTAAGATTATGAGAATATTTCATCCATATCTTCCTCTTGGTCTTGTGATATAATCAAATCTCATTAGTTATGTACTAACACCTATTATCACTACAAGTGCAATGCTTTGAGTAGTACCTTTTCTTGTTTACCTCTTATCCGGTTAAAAGCATAACTTTCTTACATGGCCCTTGCTATGGTTATGTGACACCCATCTCATCAAAATCATATTTTATTACAATTATAATCAAATTTTATATCATTAAATCTGCATCTATATTTTTTTACTCTTAAGGATGTCCCCTATCAATATCCTCCATAAATCTATGAAGTTTGTTACTGTTTCTACACACTCTCTTTAATACACTATTTGGTTTGGGAATTCTACTTGATCTCCATTGTAGTTTGTGAATTCTACTTGAGATTATCTCTCAAGTAGCATTCATTATCCGAAACTTCTCATCCTCCACCATGACCAATGTTATCTTTCTCCATCCATTCTTTCGCATCATCCTTCTCTTCTCTACAATCATCCACCAATTTTCTTTCCCATCGCTCTTATTTTTTTTTGTCATCTGGCATTGACATCATCTTCTTCATCATCATAGACCTTTCATCCCTAGCTTGGCACATCTACGTAATTCCCATGCAACACGAAACCCTACTCGAGGTAGACCTGTCATTCTGGACAAGGTCTCATTCGTGATCATGTCTGTTGACCATTCCTTCCTCCTAGTCCTCTTTATCAACCCAATTTTCTCCTAAAATTCACCTCATCTCATTCTCCTGCTCTTCTCACCCACTTCATCCTTCTCCATTGTTTGTTTGATACTTCACATGTCATCCACCCGGGCCATTATTTTTGTGTTTTTCTCTTAATATCCTTTTACTGCCATCTATTTTATCATTCCATTTCCCTTTCATTCTTCTTTTTTCAGCTTGACAATCCTACTTAACCACCCATTCCATGTAGGCTTCTTAATCACAATGCAGCTCTTTCTTAAGATCCTGCCACTGTAGAAACTCCTTCATTGTTTTCTATTCCATTCAACACTAGAAACATCTTCCTACTCCATAACTTCTACTTAACGCTCTGACATCATCACTCGTACAACATAGGCATCCTAATTAAGAATTCCCCTTACACTCTCCATCCTACACTACATACATTCCTCCATCCACTCATGTCACACTCCTTTGTTTCCTTGTTATCACCTCCTTTCATTTCTATTCCATTTTGGTATACACCGCTCAGTATTTTCATCATTCTTTTTCTTCTTCTTCGGCTTGGCGATCCTACTTAACCATTCCTACGGCATGGTGATCTTACTTAAGAGTCTCTCTTAAGAATGATCTATCTTCTTTCCTTTCCTCTTTCCTTCATATTCCCATCATCCATATTTTTCTTCATTCCCCACAAACACATCCTCTTCCCTTCTCTTTTTCCTCACACAAAATATCTCAAACTTCCTCAAATATCATCTCCATCATCCCTCATTTAAAATCCAACTTAACTACTTCATACCCTCTCTTACTATGTCTTGTTCCTTCATCTTTACTTCCATCATCTTCATCCACATCCTCATCCATTACATTCTCTCCTCACCTTTATCTTCTTACATATCGTTAGCCCTCCTTTCTTTACTCTTTCGGTCCATTTTCTAGAATACTTCCCCATATCTATCACCATATTTACTCATCATTATCATTGTTCATCTAACATTATGTCATCATCATCTTCCATTCTCACGCTAAGAATTATCGGTGGACTTCTCCTAAAATTCATTTCTCCCCATTCTACTAATACCGGTTCACTCTTTTTTACCTCCTCCATTTTCTCTTCCTTCCTTTTTTCTTTTGTGCCCTCTAATCATTATCGGAGGATTTCTCCTAACATCCCTCCACTGGTATTGCCTTTTCATCTTCCCTTTACCTTTTTCAATATCTCTACTGTCTTCATCACATACTACCTTTGCATCATTTTCTTTGTTGTCCTCTCCTCCTTTCTACCCCTGGTTTTCTTTCATTTCATTTGTATCATCTTCATCTCCTCTTCTCCTCACACTTTCATCTTACTTCTCCATTGATAACCTGACTCACCAGCGTTGTCCCATCTTTTTAATCATCCACCATCCACATGCATTTCCATGTGTTCTGTTTCATATTCAATTCCTTTCTGTTTTGGCTCTATCATCTCTTCTTTCCCTCTTATTTTCATTTCCCCCATTACTGAACTTCTTTCTCTACCACCCCTATCTTCCTAGCTCCTCATAGTTCCTTTCTTTCTCTTTTCCATTCTACCTCCTCCCCCATCTTCTTTAACTTCTTCATCTTCTTCATCTCCTTCATCTTTCCATCCTACTATACATATTCATCTCTCCAATCATCCTTCTCTCATATTCTTCACAACTTCTCTTTCTTAGTTTTATCATCTCTTTCATGATCCATTCTTTCTCTCCCTCTGTTTTGATCTCCATCTCCCTTTCATCCCTTCTTTTCATTTTCTTTCTTCTTTTTCTTTGTCCTTCATCATTTCTTTCTTCCACCATTTCTCCTCTTTATTATATATGTTGCTTCTTTACTATGATATATCTTCATACATTCACCTTCCCTTCTAATCTCTTTTCCTTCTCATCTCGTCTTCTTCTTGTTTAGACTTCCTCCTTCCCTTCTTCTCCTCCTCTCTTTCTCTATTTTATTTTTCTCCAGGTCCCTCATACCTTACCTATTTATTTCCCCCTTATATTTTTCCACTACCCTCTTATTGAATGTCACTCTCTCTCTTTTGTGCTTTCATCTATCTTCTCACCTCTCTTATCGTCCTTCTCTACTATTTGATCCCTCTCCTCCACCATGTCTTTTCTACCCCAACCATGTCTGCTTTCTCTTATCTCTATCATTTATCATCCACATCTTTCATCCCATCTTCCTGGGACATTTTTGTCTTGGAGGATACCATAATGGCCAACATCTATATGATTTTGTACTCTTCCATGAATATTTTCTCTTTTGCTTTTTTTTGTCACAAAAGTATCTTGACTTCTTATCCTACTTACCGAACAAGTAGGATTGCTTTTATCTTCTAATTTGCTAACACTTATGCATCTTTCCTATGAAACATGATTACCATCATATTTATCACACCTTTAGGGCATTTTATCTCAGATTTCTATCCTATCTGCTCATCATCATTTATGATTATTCCCCCTGGGACATTTTTATTTACACATCTATTTCTCATTGTGTCATCTTCGTGCCCTATCTTGGGGCATCTTTTCATCCATGTACTTGTCAACACATATAGCTCACTTTGGGTCATTCTCGTGCCCTGTGTTGGGGCATCATTATCTTCATCCATGTCCCTTTTGTGGATGCATGTTTTTTTTTCACATGATTCCTCGCAAACAAAGGATTGTGCACATCTTTCGCATTTAGTTGCACATATTTTGATGTTTTCCTATGACCCATTGGTCATCTTGGTTTACATCCATACTGTAGTGGTCTTCACCCACTCACTGGTCTATAGAACGTTGTCATCTATCTCTCGTTGAGACCAATTTTTTCTCTACCGATGTGATATTGAAGTCACCGCCATACATTTTTTTTTTCATTTATTATTGATCCTTTTTTGCCGAGGCATCTTGCCTTTGGTCATATCTTCATCCATCTTTAAACATATATTTCATCTAACCCTTTTTTTTTTTGTCTCGTGGCTTGCTATCGCAAACCACTCAACAAAAAGGGGCAAATGTAGACACCTATTTTTGGGTATAGCACCCCTCAGTCATCTCACATTCACACTATTTCCATTCTCACATCTCTTTCTCTTAAATTAAATGAAATCCTATCCATTTTCTTAATTAATTATCAAATGGGCTCCATGTAGACCCATTTGATAATTCAACTTTTTGATATTATCCCCATCTTCCACAAATTATTAATCCATGAGTATTAATACACCTCTCCGACCCCTTTTTTAAATGGAATCTTTTATCTCACCCACCATGTCAATCATGCTCCCCACTCCATCTAATAATTCAAGCCGTGGTCCCCATGTGATCACATCAGTCTCTTAACTCGGGTTACTCTACTCAACCCGGTTACTTGTTAACCTCAATCTAACCTCACATCTAAGTTATAAATATGGGTTTTTTCCCCATATTTGGGAAGAAGAAAAGTTAGAAAATTTGGGTGAATGCTGAGAGATTTTAGCCATTTTATAATATCATTATTATTCTATCTTGGTGATAACACGTGGAATTTCCATGACATTCTACTCATGATTTGGGTTCATGTGATGAGATTCATGTTGCACACATCAGATCAATAATTCCATCTGCACACCAGTATCATCTAGGTTCTTTTGTTTATCAATTTGTATGTTATCTATTTTGGACTCTATTTTATTATTGAACTCGAGGTCAAATTCGGTCATAAGCATAAGCCATCGGGTGACACAATCATTATGATATGGTTTAGAGTGTATGGTCTTGAGTGGATTGAAGCTAGTGACAACATATTTTTTGTGATTAAGAAGATGATGTCATAACTTATATGTTGTGAAGTATAAAGAACAACGAAGCTTTTCAACTTCAGTGTAATGAGTTTCATATTCATGGAGTGTGCGGCTGATATAATATACAACTTGTTCATGAACACTATCATGGTGAGTGAGCATGGCACCTAGAGTGTGTTCTAAAGTAGATATGTATGGGTAAAATGACTCTCCCTCATAAGGTGGGGTAAGCACAGGTGGTGATAGAAGATATTTTTTAATTTCATTGAAGGATTTCTGACAATCAGAATCCCAGTGAAAATCTATGTCCTTACGAAGAAGATGATGAAACGATTGACAACAATCAGAAAGTTGTGATATAAAATTTTGGATTACAGTTTACCTTGAAGACTATGTAATTGTGTAAGATTGGATGGTGGAGGAATTTCAATGATGGCTTTAAATTTTTTGGGTCAAATTGATACCTTGAATAGATATGATGAATCCTAAAATTTTTCTAATGAGGATGCCAAAAATACACTTTGTAGGATTGAGATGGAGGTAATATTGAATGAGATGAATAAATATTGATTTGAGGATGGTAAGATGATCTTTGTGTTGTTTGGACTTTCCTAAAAGGTCATCAACATAGTATTCAACTATTTTGTGGATGAGGTCATGAAAAATGTAAGTCATGGCACATTGATAAGTGTCTCCTGCATTTTTAAGACCAAATGACATGACACGGTAATAAAAGTTTCCCAAGGAGTGATGAAATATGTTTTTATGTTGATCATCAGGGGTGATAATAATTTGATTATAACTAGAAAATTCATCCATAAGGGAGAGAATTTCATGGCTAGATATTAGGTCAACAAGCTGATCTATATTTGGAAGAGGGAAATCATCTTTAGGATAGTAAAGATTAAGATCCCCTGAATTCTATGCGAAGTGTAAATTTCTTGAAGCTTTAGTTACATGCACGATGTTAGATATCCATTGTGGATAATCAATGGGTATGATGAAATTAGTGGATAAAAGGCATTGGAACTCTTCTTTGACAAGGAGAGTGATGCGAGGATGCATCTTATGAAGTTTTTTTTAATGGGCTTAACAAATTTTATGTATGGAAATTTTAAGGTCAATTTGGGCATATCACTGCATGACCAGGAAAATACTTGATAATGTATTGCTAAAAATGAGGTAAAGTCATCCAATTCTTTTAGATTTAACAATTGAACAACCTTAATTAAGAGAAGATCCTGAGGGGTTCCTAAGTTTACTTCGATGGTGGATTCATTGAGAAGATTTGGTGTATCATACGGTATGGATTTTTGAAGGAAGTGATCCTCAACTCCCATATGGAAAAGTATGTCTTGGTCATCATAACATTGAAGGATATCTATGGTGGGTAACTCTTCTTCAACCATTTCTAACCAAATAAGAGGAAGTTGTTTACTGGCATGGTTGGATTGATAAGTAAGTGGTCTTAAGGATATGGTATTGACTAAATTTTTTTAGGCGGGATGGATACAATGTCATCTATGTCCATAGGATCTCTAGGAGTTGGGGATGCATCTATATCCATAGGATTTATAGGGGTTGTGGGTGACAATAGTTCTAGTATGGTGATATGCATAGATGTAGTGGGTTTGGATGGGTTGGAGCTGGATTTCTTATAACCTAAGCCATATTTCTCATAAGTTTTAAGGGAGCGTTAGAAAATTAAGTCATGTGTTCCCTATTCGTAATGACCAAGGAAAAAACCTTTATACCCACAACTGTGAAGGTACATGTAAGAGAATCATGTATTATCTAGGGTTTTGAAGTCTAATGTAAAAGGCATGCTATAGTGTGGATTGATAGGATGAGATGAAGGATGATCACGTCCCCCACAAATAAGGTTTGTTTTAAGATAAGTGAGACCATAAGAGATAACATCTCCTACGTTAGGCTCATACATGGGTTGCTTATCAGGACGACCATAAGTTTTGGTGAAGGAATGGAATTGAGCATGAGAAGGTGGTATTCCTCCAGAGTAAGGTGTTATACAACGTCACTAAGGGAGGAATCGTCTAGTAGTTTGGAGGAAGGAATGGACGTGCTTTGGTAGATGCTTCGTTAGATGGTTATGATGTGGATTTAGGTACAAGGATGTTATTTGGGTGATATGTCATATAACAATCGGTGAAGGGATTTAGATCTGTGGGGACTGTGAATGTTTGACCCTCATGTTTGTATTTGAGACACCAATGGAGTGTAGAGGGAACACACCACATAGTTCGTATCCATGGATGCCCTAATAGTATGTTATATTAGAAATCTCCTTCTATAATATAAAAGTGTTCATGTAAGGTCTTAGTGCCAACTTTAAGTGGTAGAATAATGAGGCCTAATGTGGGCGCGATAGTGTCGTTAAAGGACAGTAGTAAAACTAGATTTTGACCAATTATGGAAGGATATAATTTAAGTTGATTAAAAGCAATGGATGATATAATGTTGATGGTTGTGCCCCATCAATCATGACTCATCTAATGAGGACATAATTTATTTAAGTAGTGATAAAGAGTAGTAAATCATGTTCCTCTGGCCTAAGTGAGGGAATCTCAAATGACTCAAATGATATGGTTGTGGATGCTTTAAGGGCCCCTACAAAATTTGTGAAAGATGAAGGGTCATCATGTCGGTATTATTATTGATTGGAGGGCTTCGATCATAATTTTCTTATGAGAAAGTGATGTGTGCACCAAATCATAAAGTGACATTTAACAGGAGCTTGGTGTAATCTGTTTAATAACAACCTTTCTGTATTGAAGTGGAAGATGAGGGTGGTGTGGTGAGTATAGAAACCTTGGATTTGGGTAACCTGTTTGACTAGGTGCTTGGGAGCTATTAAAATAGATACTTTAGGTTTATCAGAAGAAGCAGATAACTCAAGATGTGGAGGTATTTCTATAAAAATTTTATCTTTCTTAGGTTCATATGGATCTGTGTCATAATTTTGTGAACGAGTGGCAATATGTACGACATCAACCTGATGGGAAGAGATCTTGGACATGAGATATTTAGATTTAGATGAAGATGATTATGTGGTATGCGAGTTAAGAAGGAAGGAAAGTCAGATTTCTAAGTTTTTAAGTAAGTAGGTGGAAGGCCTTACAGTCTTCTATGGAATGTCCTCGTGTCGATGGTAATCGCAAGAGACATTGAATTCATACCATGTGGGTTTCCATCCTCATGAGTCGATGGTTTGAGAGGTGGTAAAGTTATAAGTGATTGTTGAAGGAAGTCTTCTAAAATAGTTGCATAATGCCCCTTAGGTGTAGATACAAATGGTAATGAAGTTTTAGGTATCTTATCCTTCGGCAGAAGTAAGGCTTTGATTGTGGGTTGTTGGGTTGTTTGTTGTTGAGGGGTTTTAGATGGTGTGACAGATGAAGGATGAGGGCCTAATGGAGAGGCTTGGTAAGTAGGTTTCATTCTTGGCATGATATGGTGGTTACTAGGAGTGGAAATGAACCTTCTAGGAGGAGGTGGAAGAATAGGCCGAGGACCACAAAAATGATATGATTCGGGAAGGTATAGGAAGGAATTTTGAAAACTTGAACAATACCTTGTTTGTGAGGTCCTTTATGGTTTTGGATGAGCTAGGTATGGATGTAGAGGTAGCTATTGATGAAGGAAAGGGGGGTTTGAATGATGTGGTTGATGAGATCCAAATGAGTTGTGGATTTTGTAGGTTTCAGATTGGTTGATGTAGGGACAATTGGTTTTTATAGATGGAGGATGAATGCAGTTTGTAATTTCCTTAGGTGGAGGTGTTTGTGTCATAAATGTTTTGAGAGGTATCATAGTTATATTTGCAAATGAAGGTGTAGTCATAGGTGTGGTTATACTAGAAGATATGATTGGTGGGGAAATGGATTTAGTAATAACATGTGATGAGGATGGGAGAATATTTTAGTAACGTTGCTAGTAGACGAGGACTCGGTAGATGTAAGTTTAGGTTCAATGGATGTTGATGTTGATTCTGTAGATGTGGGTTGGGTCAATAAGTGTTGATGTGGACTCAGGAATAGGTAATGTTTTAGTGATGGTGTTGATAGTATGATGAGCATGGATGACATTTGTTTATGGTTGATTGGTAGATGGGGGGTGATTTGGAAAGGGTTATTTGAATATGTCAATATTTTGATTTGGGGGTGCATTTGGATTGTCTAAGTGGAGTTCACCCCTGTCAATCAAATATTGAAGGACATTGCGAAACGTGTGAAACCTTTCAATTTCATGTCCCTTAACCCTATGGTATTTACAATAATCATTATCTCGATACCAAGAGTGTTTGGATATGGATGTATTAATAGGTTGGATGGGTGGGAGAGATATCATGTTTTTAGCGAGAAACTTGTCAAAGACTACACTATAAGTCTCTCCTATGGGTGTGTAACTATGACGTTGATGGGAACGCTCGTAGTAATGGTTTTCCTTAGGAGGATTTGACTACTACAACTTTAGCGAGATGATTTAGGATTGATAAGGATTGGAAGATGACTTAGATGGGAATTCAGTTTGTGGTTTTTAGGAAAAGTTTAACGCGTGCCATCTTCTAGAGCTTGAAGTTCTAACTTATGGGCCATAGTGAAGGCTTCATCAAATGTTTAGGAAAGATTGGATTTGTAACATTTGAAATGTATTTAGTATATGAGTGAAAAAATAATTCAATAAGTTTGGTTTGTGGTAATGGGAAGGATAGTTGATTAATTTTACCCCTCCAATGGGAAAAAAGTCAAAATGGACTCGTCCTCAAATTGTTTGATGGCATACAATTCATTGATATTGATTTTATAGGCTATGTTTATGGAGAAATGTTCTAGAAATAGTTGTGCGAGTTATGAGAATGAGAAAGAGAATAATGGGATGTTATTATACCATACCAGGGAAGCATGACAACAAGAGACATGAGGAAAGTCCTCAACATGAGCTCTTGGTCATGGGGTATTAGATAACAGGTGTGGCGGAAAGCATGGATGTGTTGATGGGGATCTTCCTTACTATAAAATTTAATAAATGTTGGAAGTTCCCAATGGGGTGGATATGCTTTGTATGACACTGAAGGATGAATGGGTTCATTGTAAATTTGGTCATAAGAGAGGACATTTTTGGGTCTTGATGAGGTAGCTTCAAGATTAGATATGTGGTTCATAAGAGCTTGAAGTGGATCCATTTGTGTTAGTTCTTTGTGAAGGTGAACTGAGTTGAAATGAGAATTGACTAGGTTATGGATATGTCTAATCTACTATTGAGGAATTTTTGCTAGTAGGGAGAATATTTTGTTGTGGAATATTATAAGTAAGTGGAATATTTTGTTGTGGGATATTTTGTTGAGGAATTTATTGTTGAGAAGGACTAATTTGTTGTGGTATGTTTTGTTATGGGATGTTTTGTTGTGGGATATTTTTTGTGGGATGTTTTGTTGAGAGGGAATGCTTTGTTGAGGAATGTATTGTTGTGAAACATATTGTTGAGGATATTTTATTGAGGGATATTTTGTTTTGGATATTTTTTTGTGGAATGTTATAGGTAGGTTGGGACACTAAAGGTTGTGATGGTTGAATATACTAATAAGGATGTGGGATAGATGTAGTGGTAAATGGTTGTGAATAAGGAGGTGGTTGTTGAAAATACATTGCAGAGGCAATGAAAGATGGTGCTTGTTGTGGGATGTTCTGAATAGGAATATATTGTGGTATGGAAATTAATGGTTGTGATGGTTATGGAATATGTTGTGAGGTAAGAGGTACAGAGGATCATGTTGAAGAAAAATGAGTAGTGGCAATAACACTAGTATTGATTAAAGGAATGGATGAAGGAATAAACATAGTAATATTTTGAACACATGCTAACTAGTTGAGATATGGCGATAGTAGAAATGGAAACATAACTCATTGGAGGTGTCTGGGTAATTGAGGATGTTGGAGGGGTAGATAATGAAACAATAGTATTGTTTTGTGGAGGTGTTGAACCAGTGGAAGGCTCGGGTGAAGATGTATGTTGTTGGGTAGTTGTGTCTTGAGAAGAGATCATATGAAGACTAAGAACATGAATGGAAGATGAAACTTCTGATGTTTCAGGTTGAATTAAAGGTGGATATGAATATGTATTTTTGAATGACAAGTTGGTAATTTGGATCAATAAGATGTGAAATCCTAGATGAAATATTAGGGACATACGGTGGTGGTTCAAGTAAAGATTGTTGATTTTAATCAATAGGATGTGAAGAACTAGATGAAGGATCAGGGATATTTGAAGATGGTTTGGATACAAATGGTTGGAGTTGACACCCCTAGCTGTAAGATAAAAATTGAGAGTAATGGGGTTTGAATCTAACATTTCTTCGAAAATAGGGTCTCCTCATCATAAAAAGAGGTTAAGAAGATTTTAATTGTGAGTAAGAGAGTATGGTTGTTCAGTTTCTTCTTGTTCAGATGTATGGAAAATTTGACTACTGAAACCGACATGTAGAATCTAAAGAGATGTCTCATTTCTTCATTATACTTCTCCTTTATTTCATTTCAAGTTCGTTGATCATTACTGAGAGGAGTGGATGTGATTGGTTAATGAAATGGGTTTTTTTGTTGTAATGGTGTACAAAATGTAGTAAGTAATGATGTAGATACGGAAGTGGATAAAGGTGTAGGCAATAATGTAGACAATGGAATAGATAATGGGATATGTTGTTGCAAAGATGTAGGTAATGATGTAGACATATTGTCGGAAGTTTGATTGCAAGATTTTTATCTATTTTGTACCATAGTGAACAAACAAACACTCACCTAGTAAAAAAACAACTAAATGGGTTTATTACAAACAATAGGCAAAGACAAGCAAAATGATTTTTTTAGGATTTTCTTGATTTAATTATGAAAAAGTGAAATTTATAAAATGGATACCAAAGGTCCTAGGGAATGGCGAGCTATGGCTGGTTTTAGGTGTGTATAAGGGCGGAGTCCTCAATATACACGAAGGTATGTGAGGTCCAACTCTATACTGCTGCTGCGTCGATACAGGCTTGGTATTGGGGCCTACCCCCTCATTTCACGGTCTCGCTGCGATAAGGGAGTCGGGTGCTACGCCAATATACCAACAGACAAGTGATTATACTTGACCAGAACACTGAGTTGGATTCTCCTCTTGGTGATCAAATCCAAGTAGGTATCCACTGGGTAGGAATGTTTGAATGTCGATTATGTTTGATTGTGATTTGGTTGTGTGTGGGGAAAATAAAGTGGATGCAAGCCAATTCACCTTCCTAATTAAAACTATGTGAGAAAAAAAAATGTAATTGTTCATTTTAAAATCCAAAATAAAATATCAATTTCGATGAGGACAAATAAACAAAGAATAATGCAATACTGAAAACAAAGTGACGGATTTGGGACTCATCGTGATAAACGCTTCCTATTTTTTAAAAAGCAATTTTTTAAAAAGCAATCCAACAAGCAAAAGTAGCTACTGAAACATTAACCTAAAAAACCAGATTAGCAGAAAAAATAGAAAACAACAAAAATAAAGATTAATAGGAATCACAGACGATTACAGGAATCGTTGGCGATTACCAAAATCGCTGGTGATTACTAAGCAATTAAAACCAAATACGAAAAAATAAGATATTCTAGATGAATAAAAGATTTTTTTTAGATTTTGATAGTGAATGTATTGAAATAGAAATTTGTAAACTTAGACTAACAGAAAACAGAAAAATGACCAGACAATAAGAACTAAAAGATAATATACAAAGTAAGAAAAAGCATTAGAAAATCTTGGCGATTGATGAATCATGGCGATTACTGATGTAGAGATTATTGCGTATGAATAAATGAAAGATATATCCTATTTTTAATAAATTAACAATAAAATGAGGGACACATGTCCCACAGGCGTGCCAAGATGTTTAGAATAAATCTTACCTCTTCAGCTTAATTCACTAAGCAATAAAGTAAAATTTAACCAACCTCAGAATGATGAGGTTTAGTGATACTCGTGGATGTGACTGACAATAATTGATATTGCACTCCATATACGAAATAATGTAGGCTCTCTTCCTACAAGAACACTTGTAGATCACAGATACTAAACAAAATATGATTAGTAAAATATGAGGCGATTTCTGGAAAAGGCCGGTCCTCGAAATCAAAGGACTTCCTCACAAGAGTGTCAATCCACTTTTACACAATCAAGTGGGTACAAAAACAATATAATATTTATGATAATCGATCACAATAAGATGATGATAATAAATGAGTTTATTACAAACATATAGTTGATAGATAATGAGAAATGAAAGGTATAAACTATGGCTCGAATTCAGAATCTAAGTCCAAATTTGAATTCTCAGAGAAATTGAATCCTCTTCTTCAATGTATTTTGGATTTTCTTCTTCAAAGAAGTATGAATTCTCTTCTTGATTTGTATCGGTACTCAAATTCAGAATTTGAGTCCTTAGATTTAGTTTCGTCCTCATATTTAGACTTGGAGTTCGAATCCTCCAACTCAACTTTGTACTGATATTCAAACCAAGCAAGATCAACTTGGATGCGCTAGACCTCAAAGTATGCTTCCCAAAATTCCTCTACAGTGTCACGAGATCTCACTGAGTGGAATCAAAGATGCTCTACAAATGATCCAAAGGGGCACAGTGGATAGCACATAGCTCAAGATCGTGTAGGATGTCATATTGTTCCCAGTACAATGGATGATGGACAATGGGCAATGAGTTGATACTAGTAATCTTGTGACTTGGACCATCTATTGCCATCTAAAAAAATCCATGCTAGATAAAATGTTAGAGATAAATAGATTTGAGAATAACTGATAAAGGAGATTAAATGAAAGATGATAATGAAACAAAAGTAATAAGAATCATTGGCAATTCTAGGAATCTTTGGCGATCTGCGCAGATATTACCAAACTAAGTGATTGGTGATCAAATTAATGTTTGACATATGTATAAAAGATTTAGAGATAATATATAATGAATGAAATGATGAAAAAATACTTGAAACCTGATGTGGGGTGAGGAGAAACCTCGACCTTGATGGAAAGTGATACATGAAGCTAAAGAACTCTACAATTGGAATGACATGATGCTGATCTGCAAGAGATTAGGAACAACTTGGAGATGTTTGATGAATGTTGGGATGTTACTGGATGATAACACAAACACTTTGATGTACAATAATACTAAAGAATTAATCAGAAAGCTTAGAATCAAAAAATTCAAGTGGATGATCCCCATAGAGAAACTGCAAAATTATCTTAAGTAATCATCAACGATTACCCGAATCGCTGACAATTTCGGTATGTTTAGCTTTGGATGGCAAATGGTTGAAACAATTTTCTAAATCAAGGTTTCTTGTTTTGAATTTTGAGGGGTGAGTTGTTAATTTTTTGGGAAGTGTTGGGTTGGTTGGAGACGTGTCAGATTGGTTTAGGGAAGTGATGAAATAGGTTAGATATTGTCTAATTTAGCTAGGTTTGTTTTAGGATAGATATTAGGTGGTTATTTAGTGATTCATTAAGTGTACGAATATAATATTATATAGGATAATTGGTAGATAATAGGATATTGATAAGATAATGAAATATGTATATTTATGATATAAAGTATTAATATATACTTAATTAATTAAGGATAAACGGGTATACTATATAACTTGAGATGTGGAATACTAATGTGTTAATCAAATGAGGGGGTGTGTAGGTATTAATATTTAATTAATTTAAAGGGGACATATTAATGTGTTGATTAAATAAAGAGGAAAGGTGTATTTGTGGAATGGTGATGTGATTAATTAATTGAAGAGGTGGGTGCATTATAATAAATATTAATGATTTGGACAAAAATTAGGGAGCGTAGATTTTTAGTGTCTACAATTTCAATTACACTTGATTTCTTTCTTATTCTCTCTAAACAAACGAATTGCCAAAATTGTTGAACAAACTCGTATTTCTCCTTAGACAATTAACTTTTCTTGATTCATTAGTTACTTTTATAATTTGTAGGAGATTGTGGATTGGGCACATAAGAGTGTAAGCATGGGAAAAATGCAAAATTGTGGGCATGATGCTTCTAAGGGTTTCCAAAGTTCTCTACTAACAAAGGGAAAAATTGATTGTATTTTACAAGCATATGCTTTTGGATTATAGCATAATATATGTAGGGATGTAGGCAGATTGGTAAGGAATGGTTTACTTCCAAGATTTATATGAGGTCAAAACCTATGGAGGTACAAATTTGGTATGCTAGTAAAGATGGAACCTAAAAAATCACCTTTACCTTTATAATATTAATGAATCATTGTGCAAGTGTATCCATAGTTTAAATTTTAGCACAATGATATTTACCTATTTGCATAACTTAACTTGGTAATCTATATCACCCATTTGGCTAATGTAATCTTTTGTGAGTCTTATAAGGATATCTTTGTGAAACTTTTTTCAGCTACAAACGGATGTGTAGGTGTTGCTTACATGATTTGAGAAGGTGCACTTAGAGATGTAGAAGCCATATTTACAATGCATGTTAAACTTGATATATCAACTAGGACTATATGTTCAAGCCCAAGGCCATTTTTGGCTAGTTTAAGAGTTTTGAAAGTTGTTATAGTAGGAAGAGGTGGTCATGTTGTTATGGCACATATGACTGCAAATCCTATTGTAGCTACATTGCATACAACTTTTAGCATACAAAAAATTATTTCTAGATAGACTAATCCCCTAGAAAAATGTGTAGTTTATGACCACAAAGAAACCTATAGTGTTTATGGAGTAAATTACATTCTTTAAGACATAAATTGTAATTTCAATGCAAAACCAACACCTAAAAACATAAATTGACACTTGTGTTTTTCGTTGGGAATTTGGATATTTGAAAATTTAATGCGAAATCTATAACTATAAATAATTCCTAGATTTTTTTGGGAACTGAAGTATTTTGAAAGTTCTCTAAAGGAACTCCCCAAGAGATGAGTTTTATACCATCACAATCCTTAAAAATACCCAAAATAGAAGAAATGATGAAATTTAGATAAAGGAAAATGTGGGTATCTAAAATTTAAAAGTATAGGAAATAAGAATTGTTAGGGGAATTATATGGTTCCTATAATTTTACAAGAAGTGTGTGCTGCCCAATTTCTTAACACAAAAATATACACAATATAATTATAAATGGAATGCACATAGAGATTGATTGGATCACTCAAATTATTTTTCTTTTAAAGTTATTTAATGTTTGAAAAGTTAAAATTGCATGTAAAACAAAATATCCAACCTTCCTACGTAAAGGATTACAGGATGGATCAAGATGCCAAAGATTACCACCAAATTTATTGACAATGGATTGAACATTGCTACAAAGATAGGTCATCTTTCATGGATGCGATAGGTTTGCATAAGGAATGCAAATGTTGAACGTAATATTCCCTACACAACAATATCAATTGCAATGTATGAATGATCTTATTTTAATAAATTAAATGAGGGATTGGAAGGCCCTTAACCTATAGAACAGTCTAAGTTTGTAGTATATACAATGAAATAGAGAGACATCGTGAAAAGGTAACTAGCTATCATGTCATGCCCATAATTCCCACACCCAACTACAACATGAAAATTACAGAATATTTTTTTAATCTTTCATTTCTTGCTACATGACACCACATGGGCTCAAATAGAGAAACTCAACATCACATAAGACACTTACACAAGCATGGACCCACATAGACAACATGATAACACCATATGCACGTTGATGCCACACTTTCCCTAACGAACAAATACAAACAATGACACAACAAAAAAAACACAAGGATAGGAATGTTCCACAACACATCATTACAACAATTACATCTTAGATTATGATTAAAATTCCAAGAGCATTTTATCATGCGAGCATAAATTCTCCTTTTCCACCTACATATTTTTTACTTATATATATCATCCATTTGAGTACAAGGTAACTTTAAATGAACTCTTACCCTTTTTATACCCCTCTAACTGGGTAATAAAATCTACATTTATTTCATTCACATGCATGAAATTTTGCTTCTTTACTAACCACATTTAATACCAAGTGGTTGAAAAGTATTTACCACTCATTATTTTCACACTTTTTCTCTATTTCAAACTTTTCATGAATGATTCATCCACTTGTATGTTTGGGTTGCATGTTTTTGGATGTGTGTTTTTTTTGCCCCTCACCTCTATTGTGATATGTAGCTTATGACCTAGGGTTACATCACATTCCCTTGTGAACTTTCCTCCTTGCACACTTCTTTTCCCCATAGCTTTCTTGTAAACAAAATTTCTTTTCCACTTCCATATTTTTGCACACTTTAGTCCCAATTCGTTTAGTGAATTTTGTCTAATACACCATATTCTACTATACCCGATTAATTATTTCACATTGATCACACTACCTTGCTGCCAAACATTTTTAAATTCCCATTCAAGAACATTTTCATTTTCTTGTGTGTACTCTTTGGAAATTTCCTGCGTACCTCACACTAGTTTGATTCTCCAGTTTTCTTGGTGCATGTGTAATTCTCCAAGTCTTAGCTTAATGTTATTTTTCCTCTTTTCGTAACATTTTCCAACCTACCAAAATTTTGTGTATGGTCCTCAATGAATTGTATTCATATAAATGTCTTAGAAGAATACAACGAAATTTTTAAGAATGAACCAAGATGTTATGCCTTAGTTTTGGAATCATTTTTTAAATATAAAATATGGAGGAAATTATTGACAAAAATTGAATGCTTATTACAACATAAGGAAATACATGAAACCAAATTATCCCAAGTACATGAAAAAGATAACCTAAAAGTTTAAATAAAATCTATCCTAATGGCATACACCTTATTCAATTACAAACATGACCTTCACTAGAATTAGGGTTTTAGCCTATTTCCATTGAAATGACACGGAAATAATTTCTCATTTAAGTCTTTCAATTTGCATGCCTTAGTAGGAGAGAATTCATGTATTTCATATGGACCCAACCAGCGTGTCTTCAATTTTACTAGATGTCGCTGAAACTTTGAGTCATAGAGTAGTACCTTCACACCCATAGTCGAGTTTTCTTTCTTATATAATGGTCATGCCACGCTTTCGGCATGTTTTATCTATGTCTTGGCTCCATTATATATGCGATTTTTGTTTATCCAACTATATAAGTTTAGTGATACACTCCATGATTGAGGCATCATTATCCAAGTTTACCAACTCCCACTATCCTCAAAGAACGAGACCATGCATTCAATTTCTATTAATTTTTCTTTTCCGAACACCACTAGAAAGGAGTGGCTTTGTTCAATCATTTGTAGAGGTTGTCTTGTATGCCCATAACAATGCTAAAACATTATCATCTCAATCTTTTCACTCAACATCACATATTTTAGGCAAAGGTTTTACTCAATATCTTGTTGAATGCTTAAACTATTCCATTTGTTTGTTGATGATAGGGGTTGTTTTATGGTACTTCACCTTGAATTCGATAGAAATATGTGCACTATCTCATTAAGGAAATGTGTTCCCCTACCACTTATTAAGATAAAAGGGAATCCATACCTACGATAATATTTTCCCAGATAAACCTTATGGTCATTTCTACTATATGGTCCTTCATTCGCACGGTTTTGGCCCATATTGTTAAGTAGTATGTCTTTGTGATAATGTAGTACACATTAGTCCATGTCGTGGCTTGAGTGATTGGACCTACAAAGTTTGTGGCCCATTTTTCTAATAGATCTTGGGAAATAATGGGACACAAAGGCATTGCATCCCTTTTATTAGGATTTTTGAATCATTGACAATTATCAAAATTGCGCACATTCTCTTTTACAATGTGGAACAAGTTTAACTCAATAATTAATTTTGATAAAACTTTGGCACATTAGCATAGCCAACATAATGTCCTCCTACTACCCCTTCGTGTGCTTCACACAAAAATTTTGTTCATGATCTAGACCTTGTCTTAATTTATTTTGTAGAGTCCACCACTAATTATCTATTGCATGGTGTCATTGGGCGAAAGTTACTTCTTATATTGGGTATTATAATTATCTAGTATAATCCATGTTTCTAAGTAACAACACGATATCATTTAGTTCATCCAATTCACTTGTGATTTATAATAATTATGCATCATTCATTCCATCCTCTATTGTTTATACCTATTATCCAATAGTAATGTGTAAGAGATGATTGATCCCCCATTATTCTTTCTTGGTTTGGCTACTACTAAGAACTAGAATTTCTGAAACAAGATTATGCATCTACGAGACACACCCATGTAATGTCGCCTTCTTCACTAAGTGATTTAACACCATACATGGTTAGTGTAAAAGACAAAGGGCATCGCCATAAGATAGTGTCTAAATTTCTACAACATCTAGACCGTTGAAATCCCTTCTCTTTCTATTTTGGTGTAATTTTGTTATGTGGGCATCAATTTTCTACTTGCGAAAAAAATTAGATGATCCACGTTCTCTTCTCCCACTTGTGTAAGTATTTCACCTACATTGCTTCCCTTGATGCATCAACATGTACATGGAATGGATTATTCCAATCATGAAATCTTAAAATAGGTGTGCTAAATAGACGCTCCTTCAAATCGTTAAACCCTTTTTGTTGTTTTGTGTCCCATTCAAACAATCCTTGTTTCTTCAATGAATTTTCTAAAGGCACAACTATTTTTACATACCTCCATATGAACTTTCAATAATATCCATAGATTCCAAGGAACACACACACATCCCTTTGTATTTGTGGGGTCTCCACTTATAAAATTACTACAATCTTTGTTGGACCAATAAGGAACCCATCCTTGCAAATTATTTGGCCCAACAATGTCCTAATAGAAGTTGCGAACACACACTTCTTCAAGTTCAAAGATATTTACAACTACTACATTGTTTAAACATCATTCACAAATATTCACAATGATATTTCTTGGTCCATATATAGTCCATTCATCCATATACACTTGCAAAAATTTAAGAATGAAGTTTTCAAACACAACCACAATAATGCGCAAGAAGATGACATGCACAATTTTCACTCCAAATGACATAAATGTATGAGAAAATTAACTCCATTCTATGGAAAAAGTTTTTTTGCATGATCCTATTCAGATTATTTTAACTTGATGATATCTAGAAAACCCATCTATAAAGGTATAGATATTTCTTCCCACTACTACCTCAATAATTTCTTCCGTAAATGGTGTTGGGAAGGGGTATGAAGATATTCTAAGAGCTCCATATAATAATTTAAAACATCAGTAATGATTTCACTATATTATATTTAGCACATTAATCAAATTGGACTCTATACAAATAAATAGGCCAAGTATCTCCTATATTTTAGGAGTTTGGCTCAACCACTAAACCTACATATGTAATATTGTTACAACAATATTACTTAACAAAATACCAAATATAATACGTTACAAATAAACTTGTAACCATACTAACTTACTATTTACAATATTTACTATTTACCATACGGTAAACTAACACACAATAAACTATTAATTATTGAGGTAATTAGCTCGCGGTAATTTTACAATCAACCATGTAACACTAATTTCCTAACATTCCCCGCTTAGTGTTTACATGGGGAAACATAGTTGCACTTATTCTCGCAACTTGCTTGCCTATCCTCGCTCATGATCTTGGCGCACACTCGAACTGAAGGTAAAATAAGGAACACATCAACTTCTTATCAACCATACACCTTTGTTGGGAACATATATGACCGATCTAGTGTGACAACTAGTACAAGAACCATTTGTTTATCAACCGATCATTATAGGGAACACATTTGACTTACTCAAGATGGGAAATTAAGAAGAAACCATCCGCACATCCTTCAATGACTTTATAAAGGTTTACCACAAACCTATGTATGAATAGGAACACATATGACTATTCAACCTCTTCAAGTATCATGATGTTGTATTTCACTGTGCTTTTTGTTCTTCACTATGTTATTACATTAGGGAAGTATATAGGAATCATTGCTTACTTATTACCAATCTAAACATAGGAACACACTACAAACCGAATACAAGCATATACATGTACTCGAAAAATGAAGCATATCTTAGAAAACACACAATTGAAAATATAACACACAAATGTCACCATAGCTATGTGCGTCCTTGTCGTTGGTGATTGACGAAAGGTTGCTAATTGACCTCCATCCTCCAATGAATGACAATGTTACCTCATCGGAATGTGATAATTTCACTCAATGATTTCCACATTGTTTATTATTCCCCCACAATGTGAAATCATTTATTTTTGGATGTCGAGTAACACCAAAAATACGTCCGTAAAGCAATTTTTTAATTACAAATTTTCACTTTGATGAAAACTCTTATTTACAATGACAACACTTGACACAATGACATACTTTTAAATATTGACTCAAAATTCACTAAAATCAATACAAGACAAAGCCAACCAAAAATTTAAAGAATAAAGTAAATGCCAATAAACTAAACACAAAAAAAAAAAAGTAATGACGACGCACTTACCAGATTATTATTGCCAAACTAAACCAAATACTAAAAGGTTTACACAAACCTTCAAATCATATCATGATGAAATAGAGAGAGACATTTTATTGACACTTGAATTTGAAATTATGGAAAATGACAATTAAAACAACCTAATGGGGCATGAAGACATAAAACAACAAATTTAGACCAGGAAAAAAATTGAGCTGATTTCACACCTTGACAAAGCATATTTCGGAATCCAAAGAAAACGTGGAGGCCAAGATGAGAAGCTGTGAAACACTTTTTTGCCAAGATTCCCAACGAACAAGTAATCTCCCCACCATTTTGAAAGATGACACACATAAATAAGCAGTCCACAACAGATCTGCGTGAGGCATTGCGTTATGATATGCAGAGTGATGGAATCTGAATTTTCTAGTGTTATTTGCGTAATATTTTCAACCTTTGTCACTCTGTCCAAAGACGTGGATGCAAGTTTTAATGAAACGTGCCCAACAGTCGAGAAAATGTCTCCTTATTTATAGTGTCTAGTAGAAATGTGAATAAACTTCTCCAGAGGGTGCAATATAACGAGCTGGATAAAATAAAAAACGAGGGGTACAAGATCCAAGCGCTTCACCGATCAGATTTTCCACTGTAAGTCTGTCAATCTCCAAGTATTCCAATCGAACTATCCCAAATAGAGATTACACAAATTACCTTAATCTATGCCATGACTATCTACACTAAGCTCTTCTTACATTATTCTTTTTCTCATCAACCAGAAAAATTAAGAACTATAATGCTTCTCTCCCCATTCAATCTCTCAGATCTCCATTACAAGATCAAAAATTAGCTGTGATACCAAATGAAGGTATTCTAAGAGCTATACATAATAATTTAACACAGTATTAATGATTTCACTATATTATATTCAACACATTAATCAAAGTGGACTCCATATGAATAGGTCAATTATCTCCTATATTTTAGGAGTTTGGTTCAACCACTAAACCTACATATGTAATATTGTTACAATAATATTAATTAACAAAATATCAAATATAATATGTTACAAATAAACTTGTAACCGTACTAACATACTATTTACCGTATTTAGTATTTATCATACGGTAAACTAACACACAATAAAATACTAATTACTGACATAATTACCTCACGGTAATCTTACAATTAACAATGAAACACTAATTTCTCAACAGGTCCACTATGCATACTTCATTTACCACGTGATATGTTAGTAAAGTTCATTAAATCACGGCTTCAGGACATGCAACATGTTGTAGTATAGGGTAATTCATATTTGTCTAAAAAGTAAACTAAGTTCTCATCCGCATAATTGTTCAAATTCATAGAAATCAACAAGAAGAGATCAAGAATGGGAAAACATAAGGTAATTAGAACTACTTAAAGTTTTAATTTGAACACATAAAATGGAAAGAACCTGAAATAACTTACTATTAGGATCCAAGATCAACCTTCTACACAATGCGCTTACATAATTTTATACAAAACAACATGATTGTTGAGTTACCAATCCTTTCAACTTCTTCTCGTACATCAAGAGGCTTATCCTATTCTCTATCTATCCTTAGAAGATATTATACATTCTACAACATGTCTTATCTGAAAATATGCTTATACAAGAGGTTTGCACAATCATACAAATTATATCCATGTCATATTTTAAAGTCATTTTACACTCCAACACTTTCCCGACTTACCCAAGAAAAAAGTTGTTTTGATGATATGGAAAGTTGCCTTTGTTAACTCTTTTAAAATTCCAAATGTGGATTGTGCTACATTAGATGATACTTTGTTCGGAGTTAGCATAAAGGATACCATTTTCCAATTTTCATCCTCTACGCTCTACTTAACTACCCATTCAGTTTTGAGATCAAGTAAAATTTCCGATAGACAACCCTTTCGGGTTTTAAATCTGTGGAAACTCCCTCATATACCTCCTTGTAGGTTTTGATCTATGTGGGCCTGCTTTGCATATATCAAAATTTGGTGCATTCTATACTTCAATCAAAATTTATATTATTTTCCATTAAATTATGGCACTTTGTTTCCTCATGGTTGTTGCTTGGGTTGTTTGGGTTGTTCTATCTACTCCGAATGATTGTGAGGGTGAACGGTGAAGGTGGCAAGTATTTGTGTTGTGTTGATTCTACAGAGGAGTATATACGTGAGAATAAACCTTGGTGTGTTATTCATTGTATTTGTAGTTGGTATAATTCCTTATAGGTCTTCCTGCATGTATTCCAATCCATGAATATTTCATTTATTCCCCGAAGTATATTTGTAATTGCAACAATGCTGAAATGAATTCAAATAATTCATTTTCCTTAGGATTTCTAACAACTTGATCATGGAAAGGATTTGTCCTTTAGATTTCTTGAATTAGTGTTTCCAACCTATCTCACATTTTTTGTGCCTAAACCCCTACAAATGCATTACTTGGTGCATTGCATTCCCATTTCACAGTGTCTCAGTAACATTATGTTGGGCTTATAGACATTAAATTTATGCACTTGGGTACATTTCTAGGTCATAAAGCATACTAATGTATACATGATTCCTAAGCAAGAAAACTAGTGATTGACAACTCCCTTTTGTTCCTTTTGTTGCTTTAGCTCTTTCGCTTTACTATTTCGATCATCCTTTTGGCTTTACACATCTTACATCTATGTTGGCACTTAATTGATTTATCTTTTAATGACCTTGGACACTAGCGCCTAGCTAGGACATAAATGCTCAGACGTTCTTGTCCCTCATGGGTGCTCTTGTTCTTCTTTATCTTTTTATTACTCTTTTCGGTCATTTTTGCCTTTTGGTCACCTTTTAAAGCTTTGGGTTGGACTTTCAGTTGTCAATTATGAAATTCAAACAAGGAATCATATATATATATATATATATATAGTTATTTCTCTCAAATAAGGGGCCAAACACTATAAAAATTATCTATCATCACCTAAGCTTACAAAAAGGCACAAGAGCATTACAAGGCATACATCTAGTACATCCATACAAGGGACAAGGGTTGCATTATTATGCATACACAACATAAGAGGGGAGTTCATTCTATTCCATCACACACATCTTGCATACTTTGGAGCAATCTAGATCTATCCCGCTATCATCATGCAATTTACACACACACAAAGAGCTATATGGAGTTTGTGATGTAGTGGAATGCTCATTCGTAAGTTCACTTTTTCGGGTGACCGTCAGGGTCAGCCCGAATCCCCATTTTGCATATTCTTTATTAGATTTGATGTGATTTGTGGGGATGTATAGATAGACATTTGTTTTGCGGAGTTACAACTATGACCAACGTAAAAGGAACGATAACCAGATCGTACCAAGCCAAGAACACAAATGCTAATAAAACACCATGATCAATAAGATGAAAGTAATTCACCATAATAAACCTTTGCAAACAAATGACCAACAATATCATATATTATTATGGAACTCAATGAAATACAATGAGAATGGGCCTTGCTTATATAGGAAAGGAATAACAATCTAAGAACCAGTCAAGGTCGTAGATCAAGCCATAAATCAAGGAAATAACTAGTCATCAAAGAACTAGTTAAGACCATAGATTTAGGAGATAACTAGACATCAAGGATTTAGTCAATACCATAGATCAAGGAAATAACTATACCTAACAATTAGATAATATCTCCTAATATCTAAATAAGATAAAAGAAATATCCACACACATAAGTGGGTGATTATAAATACAATAAAGGTAAATAATGTACCTAGGTGAACATGAGCCAAGCTGTAAATACCTACTCTAACACACCCCTCAAGTGAAGCTAGGGGCCAAAATAGAAGTGGCATGTCCACAAAGTATGAGTCCCGACAACTAGGCCTGATGAGGTACTCAGGTACAATAATTGGGAAAAAAGGACACCACAAGGTACCTAAAACCAGTAATAACAAAGTAAAGAGAGTAAAAACCCACTATAAGGTATCCCAAGAAGCTCGGCTCAAAAAATCATACAATGCTAAAGAAGTTTGGTGTGCACTATAGTATGAATCCACCGCTTTCGATCATAAAATTCAAAAACAATCGACACCGGGCTTCACCGAATAGCTCCATACAAGGAGACTGTCAACAGAGTGATATCAAAAGTGTAAGAAAAAACACCAAACAAAATTCAATCAACTGTTGCAAATAGGTGTGCCACGATCCAAGAACAATAACCAAAGTAACAAGGCAAGGACACAAAATCTAGAGTGCCACTATCTAAGAAAAGCCAAGGTAACAAGGCAAGGACACAAAACTTGAAGAAGTAGGATCAACACCACACCCTCCCATACTACTAAACGGGTGGAGTGATGCCATAGATTTGTATGAGTTTCCCAAAATCAACTACTTGAACACTGACAAAATAACACTGGGCTTCACCAGAATAGCTCCCCCACAAGAGAGACTATCAACATGCCAAAAGTATCGAAAATACAAATACAAAATCTCTCAATAAAAAAGAGATACACTACACCGCTAAAGAAAAATTCTCAAAACAAGAAGCATTACAATATAGAATGTATAAAAAGTGGAGCAAGAGGCCAAATGGTGAAGGAGCCATCCTGTAGAGTCCTCTCAACAAATGCTTATGTCACTACCACGAGTGATCGATATCCACCCCAAATCAACACAGATGGATGAAGAAGATGCTCGATACCATAAAATGAATGATAACCAGATCATACCAAGCCAAGAACATAGATGCTAATATAACACTGGGCTTCACTAGAATAGCTCCCCCACAAGAGAGACTACCAACATGCCAAAAGTGTTGAAAATACATATACAAAATCTCTCAATAAACAAGAGAGATACACTACACTTGCTAAAGAAAAATGCTCAAAACAAGAAGCATTACAATACAAAATGTATAGAAAGTGAAGTAAGATGCCGAATGGTGGAGGATCCATGCCTGTAGAGTCCTTTCAATGAATGCCTAGGTTAGTGCCATGAGTGATCATATATCCACTCCAAATCAACACGGATGGATGAAGAAGATGCTGCATATGACTTGGTGCAAAATGCATAATGGGTGCATGTAAAGGAACATCAAAATGTGTCGGGTTGATCATGTTTGACACTGAAATATCAGGTTTCTCAAGCTTGAGTGAAGGTGCAGAACTCATGTGTTGTTCATGATCCTTAGAAAGAGGCGAGTGAACAAAAATAGGAGCTATGTCAATGTGTGATCCCAATGAAGTATTTTCTCGAAAATCAATGTCATGGCGATAATTCCACTTAACATGTGGAATAGGGAAACAATACCCTGTGAATGTCTGTCAATACCTCCGCCAGTGAAACCTATAAAATAGGTCATGTGAGAACTGAATGCAGTGGTATGCTTCTGAAAAGAGTCATGTATATGAGCAAAATTAGGATACACAACATGTGTTACCTTTGGAATAGGCATTGTGGAAGAGCATGTAGTAACAAGCCTCACAGGCTTAGAAGCATCAAGATCAGTAACATGCTCAATGACCGCAGATCAATGTCGGTGGGTATAAGAGTAATAGCTGCGAGTGGACTAGGAGCATGGATATGGTTGTCCATAATATGATGACAATGATGTAGGCTAGCAATTTTTGCTACAGGAGTGTATTAGTGTATCCTTATCATGAATGAGTGATTGTAGATGAAAATTTAACTTCTTGAGCGATCTATTTTCTTTGAAAATTTTTACAATATCCTCTTGAAGTCTACACACTTCGAGAGAAAAGCATATCATTCTCAGAATCCAAGATAGATACAAGAATCAAACTCCCAAAATTTTAGGACGTCGGGTTCGGGAGAAATTACATCCACAATTTATTATAACACTCTTCCATATTTAAATAAGTATTTCCAATGGAAAGAGCATGAAAAAATAAGCACTTTTGCAAAAGACGACACTCTAAACCGAGTTACCGATCAAAAGATACAAGCTTTTTAATATTATGCTCTGTTATTTATTTTAGTTGCCACTAAAACAAAATAAAATGATCTTGCCTTCACCACACAAATAAAATGAAAGGGTCTTTGGAGTTAAGCACCTACTAGTACAAATCACAAGAATTAAGCCCTCATATTGTTTCACCCGATTCTTAGATCGTTTCTTTGAAGCATTGATGAAATAGATAGGTAACGAGCATAGGAGAAATACTTGTTCAAATGTTGGTTGTGATGTTGTTGTGCGCGTATGACTTCCGAATCCACAAACTGATCGTGAGAGCTTCTTTTTGGCTAGGAGGAACTACTTGGATTCCATTCTGAATGCTGGTGTGAGGGACGGGGGGTGATGAGGAGGGGTTTGAAGGCTGCAAGTGATCATCAACTGAAAGAAAGCTTCTGCATGGGCTGCATGTACACTCCTCTTTGCTTGGATGGATCAGATCATGGCTGGGATGGTTATGCAGGAGAAGATGCTCAATCTCCTTCCTCGCATGTGAGTTTTTCACTGGAATTTTCTCTCTAAAGATGTGTTATCTCTCTGAGATGTGTTCTTGCTCATCAACCTTCTCTCAATGTTTTGCCAAAAATTTTCCCACCCTGAGAATAAGGTAGTTTAGGGGTTAAAAGGGGTAACCGACGGTGGTTTGTCTTAACCTGGCGACGGTTAGGGGTAACTGATGTCGGTCAAGGTAGGATTTCTTAAGTTTACTAAACTAGGAGATCCTCCGATTTCCTTGGATCTCGTGTCGTTAACCCACGATTTAGACTCGGGAGCTTCTTATGAGCATGCGGGAATGTGGTTAGAGGGAATGTAGGCATTGATTTTTAGGGTTTGGGTAAGTCTTAGTTAGTTATGACAACTTGCTAAGAATAGGTCTTAGGTTGAGTTGGTTTGATGAGGTGTCTAAGTGAAGTGTATGTGTGGATATTATTTAAATAATAAATATAGTGAGGATAATGAATTAATTTAATTAGATTAATTAAATTAATATTAGTGGGGTGAAGGGGGTCATGGCTAGGTAAATGTAATAAAGGGTGCTTATTTGTTGAGGGACGAAAGGGGAGTGTGACCTAATTTTAATGTCTACACATATGACCATACAATATAACTAGGGGCTAAGGATTTCAATGGACAACAAAATACGACCAAATCCCAAATATATGAATATACAAAGAATTTATTTGCAAAATAAAACTTACAGACACATGTCAATAGCAATCTCCGATTTGATACCATAAAAGGAACGACAACCAAATCATACCAAGCCAAGAACATAGATGTTAACCAAACACCATGATCAATAAGATGAAAGAAATTCTCCATAATAAACCTTTGCAAACAAATGAGTAGCAATATCATTTATTATTATGGAACTCAATGAAATACAATGAGAATGAGCTTTGCTTATATAGGCAAGGAATAACAATCTAAGAACCAGTTAAGGTCATAGATCAAGCCATAAATCAAGGAAATAACAAGTCATCAAAGAACTAGTTAAGACCATAGATTTAGGAGCAAACTAGACATCAAGGATCTAGTCAATACCATAGATCAAGGAAATAACTATACGTAATAACTACATAATATATCCAAATATCTAAATAAGATAAAAGAAATATCTACACACATAAGTGGGTGAGGATAAATACAATAAAGGTAAATAATGTACCTAGGTGAGCATGACTAAGGTAAATACCTACTCTAGCAAAATTATCTAAGAGAAAACCATAACGAAAAAGAGACTAATAGTGAAGTTCCTCCAACCCATAAAAGACCAAAACATGAGTATCTCGAGCGAGACATAGGCACCCGGTTCAACCACTAGCACTTAGGGCACTCCTATCCTCCCACGGATGCTTCTATCCTGTGTGTTTCCAAGGTTCTAAACCCTCATCAAGTCTTGACAAAAAAATTTCCAACCAGATCTAGCAAATACTCGGTTGAGATCACTCCTAGGTTGCACATAATCAACTAAGTCATCTTCCCCTCTCATTTACTTAGGGTATTAAATGATTGAATGCTTATTAATTGGACATTACTATATATTATCACATGTATGTCATTTATTACAGTAAAGTTACTCGAAATAAAGGTTTAATTTAATTTAGATTAAATCATTTGGTGAACCCATTCACTCGAACCCTACCTTGCTTCAATGGTTGAGACTTATGAACCCTTTACCGACGAAGATCTTCATGATCTCCAGGCTCATATTGTTGCACACCCTCAAGACATAGATCTCTTATTAGTTGTTACCCATGATGAGGCCACATGGTTATTTGATCTCAACCCTCTTGTCTCCAATGATACTTCTCTTCCTATTATGACACTTCCTCCTCATTCCACCATCGCTCTTCCACTTACATCTATTGTTCCCATTTCTATGCCTACTCCTACCAATCACTTTACCCTCCCTATTACTTCTCATACATGACATGCCTCCTCTTTGGGCACCCATGACCTAGCTTCATTATACCATGATTTGCAAACCCAAATTTTCCAATTACAACAAGCCTCTTCATCCTTCTCTCCATCTCTAGACTCCTCACTTCTCCTTCATATCCCTTTTACACCCACCATCTCCTCTTATCTATTTCCTCCTAACTTCCGCACCTAAGTTTCTTATCTTGATGGCTATGACAACCCTTAAGAACACCTGCGCTCTTTCCATTTTGCATGCCTTGAATATGCTGATGACCTTACCCTATTGGCTAGTTTTTTTCCTTGAAGCTTAAATGACTATGTTATGCGATGGTTCTATGATCTACTTGTCCATTTGATAACATCTTTACAACTCTAGCTGATGCATTCCTTGCTAATTTTTCTATAAATATCAGCACTAAGATATCCTATGCATAACTAGCTAAAATAAAACAAGGATCTAATGAACATCTTGCGGACTATGTCTTGCACTATAAGAACAACCTTGCTAAAATGACCAATGTCCTCGTTGATTCAAAATTGCAAGATCTATTCGTTCAAAGTATTTTTCCTCCACTCCAAGAGAGTGTTATTTTCAAGACCTCTCCTTCTTTTGACCAGTTATGCCATACACTCAAATTGCGTGAAAGAAAACTACTATCTATGGGAAAAATGAAGTATTATGATACTTCTTCCACCTCATCTTCCAACAAGTTTCAAGCTAAATCCACATTCAAACCATCTCCTAAGCCTACCAATCCTAAAGTTACTTTTAATGTTGTTTCTCTAACAACCAATCTTCAATTGTAATCCACAAGGCGCACCTTCGCTAAGCTACCATGCGCTCCTCGGTTCCTATTACCACAACTCATTGAAATAAATCTGATTACTCTCCCTCCACCACTCAATCTAGATCCTTCTCGACCATATGGTCATAATAGATGAAAATGCACACTGTGATTACCACCAATGCAATGGCCACTCTATTGATCATTGTTTTAAGCTCAAACATATCATTCAAGATCTTATCGATAACAATGCAATCAAGATCAAAGAGCCATATACTTCCAAACCGATCGATGATAATCATAATCAAAATCTTAAAATATTCAATGACCCATTACCAAAACATGACAAGCCAATTATTGATTCCTCTGCTAACCATACATACCATGTTGTGCCTCCTCCATCAGAGCCACTTGATTTCCTCATTACTACTATGACATGCCACCACTAGTTATCACCTTCTTAGATCATGATTACCATGCTACATTTTCCTCTGATTCGTTACATATTACTACTTCCATTGGTACTCATATAGTTAATAATACTATGGTTCATCCCTCGGCCCTTTCCAATGCATGCTCCATGAAAATCCTATTAGCTATCAAATTTCTCACTTCCCAAATCACATTTCCAGTCCCTAATTATTACGGTTGTGTCGTCCTTCCCATTATTGTTGGGTCTCTTACCATACCTACACCATTCCTCGCTTACATCTAAAATAAAGGGTTGTGACATGGTCTTAGGTCTCCCTTGGCTCTAAGCTACCTAGGATATCCCTTCCATGCTCCACTTATGTATTAAATTCATTCACAACAAACAAGTTGTCACCATCAAAGGTATTTCACCACGTACACCATTACCTTATCCCACTCTTACCTCTATTTCAGCACCAGTCACAACATCTAGGCCTCATGCACCTCTCAAGTCTAAATATATCTTTGCACCTAGCTCTCCCATTCATACATGACCTACCTCACGGCCCCACCATCCTCACAGATCCATTAGTCCACCTCATCAACCTAAGTCCCCTACTTGGGTAGCCCATTCCTATAGGTGTTCTCCACCTCATTCACCACATCAGTCTCCCTCACATACACATAGATACACCACCAATCTTAGACCATGGTCGCATGCCCTCTCTTTCTTGGGCATCGGACAAGGAGCCCTCGCTCTTCGCTATCATCGGATAACTTCCCATCACTCACAAACTTGGGGGATTCACACTATCTCCCACCTCCATCATAATTTGATGTCTCTATCATCTACTCTTAGCTTATTCACCGCACTTCACGCTATGTGCTTCACGATAAATATTCCCTAAAATATAATATCAAACACACATGCTTTCTACTCATTACTTGATGACACACTCTTGTTCCATGGTTCATACTTGATTGTTGAGGTCACAATTCATACATGAACCTCACTTGTCACATCTTGGCTACTCTCTCTCTCTCACTCCATGCTTCATGACTATATTTCTGAGCATTACTACATCTCTGGTTCACATAATTTATCTTCATTACTTGATGACACACTCTTGTTCTATGGTTCATACTTGAATGTTGATGCACAATCATAAATGAACCTCACTTATCACATCCTCACTACTTTTTTCTTGCTCCATGCTTCATGAATATCTTTCTAAGCATTACTACATATTTGGTTAACATACATTCCCTTCATTACTCAATGATGCACACTTGTTATATGGTTCATAATTGAAGGTTGAGGGAAACTTCCTAAATTAACCACATCCCACACACATTCCATTAGGGGAAATGTGGCCCCTCTCATCTATACATTTTACATATCACAATACTCCATTACCCTCACACAACATCTACACATCTTGGTTTTCTTTACTCTTGTTATCTCATACTATTTACATGTTACACTTTGTTTCATATGCTAGTTGGATACTTAGTATGCCATTATATTTTTTTGTACACACATGTGCATTCACGTGGTCTCGAGGGTGAGTGCGGGAATTTTACATATTCTTACATGATGCATGATGCTCGACACCGCTCTTTACCAATCCCACCGAGGCTCCTGGGGGCATCCACCTTCACTACTCTCATAATTTACACATCACATGTCCTATTTTTACAATTTTCACTACTTCTTGGCACTAGCACTTACCTTTTGTTGATCTATACATGCTTTGACATATTACTTATCTTTATAACATGCTAACGGGTGCTTCATATGTAGCATTTTCCTTGCAGGACTATATATAACCATGGTTATCTATCAATTTTTGCTTGTTATTGTTTTCTATTGTTTGCGAGTTATGCCCTATGTCATGTTTGATCTTTGTTTGCTTATGGCCACTTCATCCCTGATTGACTTGTCACATTGTGAGTGATGTCCCATGTATGTAAACCACTTTTTGTGGTCCCTCTTGTATTCATTGTTATTTGTTTTAATGTATTCATTGCATGATAGCTATTTTTATACTAACACTTATTTCTATCCTACATTGTTTGCATGTGCCTTAGTTTCTACCATGCACATCCCCTACCTCCTACAGGTGTCACATATATGATATACATATTAGTTTTAGGTCCTCTCATTTGGGCCACATCCTCCTACATTCATCACATGCACCCCAAATGAGGGGGACATCTATTGGGTGAACAAATCACCCTTTCAATAGCTCACAACTCGGAAAAAAAAAACATAAAAGTATGAAATTGGCCAAGGAACACATTCACAGATTGGTCTAAAATTTGACTTGGACCAAAAATAAAGAGCAGACACTAGTGCCTAGTATAAAAAAGAGTAGGGGGTGCTTGTGTCCCACCTGGGAGCCTGTGTCATGGGGGTAAAAAATAGACAATTTCTCAATTCAACATAATTTTTAACGGTTTGAGTACAATTCTACATGTATCAGACACTTCTCTCTAGTTACAAAATTCAGTCAATTAGTTACAATTCAATTACAATTTAGTTACACTTGCTTACAAATCAGGGACATGCACTTTGTAGTGGCACTTATCATTCGAGAAGCATTTTGGAAGGAGATAAAAATAGACCTCTCTCCCCAACATTCTTCTCTTGGCATGGGATCACCCAAAAATTTGCTCGGCATGAGATTGCCTAAAAACCTCACCTTTGGGAACAAGACACTCATATCCAGAAACATCTCGAAATAAAAATAGGATAACTTTCCATTTTTAGTCTCTCATACATCGTGGGTGCTCTTTCCTTAGATATTTACTTACTTATACATAACTTACTCTAATTTTTCATATATGAGACTTTAACTACTTTTTTACTCTTCTTTTGTAGGTTTGTCATTACAAGAAGCAACTCATATCTACAAGCATGAGCTCCAAAGATCATGCTACTACACATACACTTCACCCTTAGGGTCTACCTCCCTTTCCTAGTTGCCACACTTCACATTATGATCACTTCACGCTACTTGTCCACTCAACATGCTATTAGCTATACTTTTCTTCGAATCACAAGGTACACATTTTCTATCTACTTTATATTATCGAGTATTCACTCGACAACATAAAGTGGGGGAAATGTAAACACAAAATATATACACTTGGGTACATTTATAGGTACTAAAGCATATTAATGTATACATGATTCCTAAGAAATAAAAATAGTGGTTGACAACTCATTTTTGGCCTTTTGGTTGCTTTAGCTCTTGCAATTTACTATTTTTGAGAATCCTTTTGGATTTACACATCTTACTGACTCTATCTTCATTTAATCGATTTATCTTTTAATGACCTTAGACACTAGCGCCCAACTAGGATATAAGCACTCTGGTCCTCCTGTCCCTCCTAGGTGCTCCTGACCTTCTTTATCTTCTTCTTACTCTTTTGGGTCCTTTTCACCTTTTGGTCACCTTTTAAAACTTTGGGTCGGCCTTTCAGTTGTTAATTACGAAATTCAAACAAGGGAATCATATATATATATATATATATATATATATATATATATAGTTATTTCTCTCAAATAAAGGGTCAAACACTATAAGAATTATCTATCATCACCTAATCTTGTAAAAAGTCACAAAATATTTACAAGGCATACATCTAGCACATCCATACAAGGGACAAGGGTTGTATTATTCTACATACAAAACATAGGAGGGAAGTTCATTTTATTCCATCACACACATCTTGCATACTTTAGAGCAATCTATATCTAACTCACTATCATCGTGCAACTTGCAAAATGGAAACCTAGGGTATTAGTACAAACATAAGCATAAATAACTACATGGAGTTTGAGATGTAGTGCAATGCTCGATCGTAAGTTCACTCTTTGGGTGATCATCGAGGTTAGTCTGACTCCCCATTCTACATCTTCTTTATTAGATTTGATGTGGTTTGTGGGCATGTGTAGATGGACATTTTTTTTAAGTTACGGGTATGACTAACAATTTAAGAGAAAACTATATTGACAAAGAGAGACCGACATCAAAGATCCTCCATCTCGAAAAATACCGTAGAACACGAGCATTTGAGCGAGACATAGGCATCCAGTTCAATCAATAGTGCTTGGGGTGATCATGTCCTCTCGTGGACACTTTTGTCTTGTGCATTTATAGGGTTCTGAACCCTCATCGAGTCTTGACAATGTTGTTTCGAGCGTAACAGTAGATACTCACCAGATCACTCCCAAGTTGCATAGATTCAGCCAAGTCATCTTCCTCTCTCATTTTCTTACGGTATTACAACATTGAATGCTTATTTCTTGAACATTATTGTATATTATCACTTGTATGTCATTCATTATAGTAAAATTACTCGAAATAAAGGTTTAATTTAATTTAGATTAAATCAAGGCTTGCATAAAGGATGTGTGGATTACATTTTCCATCTTCTAGTCATTTTCCCGCTTATTATCTAACTTTGTATTGTACTATCCGTGTTTATATCATTTTTGTTATCTATCATGATAGCTTAAGTGCATGTTCTAATCCGAAGTTTCAATGTCAATCTGTTTAACTTGAACTCGTTTCTATTATATAGCATGGCAAAATATTCTTGTATTGGCTATTTTCTCCTTTATTTTATTTTCCACCTCATCATGATTCTAGTTGTCAACTAGCTTTCCTACCAACATATAAAACTCTATTTACTTGCTCATTACTTGTTCACCTATGACATTGGTGATGAGTTAGGGGAAACTATTTTGAATCTATGCTTTTAGATTGTGCAAAGCATATTCTAAATTTTCTTTTTACCGATCCATTTTTAGCAAAACTTCCCCAATGTTTTCTTATAGTGAGTGTATTCCTTCAATTTTTGTTTGTAGTGGTAAGTGCTCCAAATCAACCTCTACTATGCTAATTGTATTATGTGACATTTTAATTCCGCGCATGTCTAAGAGATTTTGTGAACTAACGTACATATATGGGATGCGGTAAGATTACCTTACATTTTTATGTTGGTACGATTGACTATGCTAACCACCAAAATGTTTTTCCCCCTTTATTTTATTTCTTCTCCGTTGTTTGCTCCATGGTGGATGTTCCTATGTCTTTGATTGTTTTTATTATTTGTAGCTATTGCTAAGTAGTATCTACTTATGTCATGGGCTTTGTGATAGTTATTGTAGTTTATTTTCTCTGCTTTGTGACATTATGAGATTCATCTTCTTCTTTCACGGTGGCCTCCATATTTTTTGTGTCTCCTTGTTCTTTTGGCTAGCTCCTATTTAGTTGCTTCGGGTTGTTGTAACTCTATCCTCTTATCTTATTCTTTCATCTTATTTTCCTCCTCTTGCTTTCTTTTATCTTCATATCTCTTGTTGCTCTCTTCTTCCTATTTTAACTTCTTGGCCTTTTCTTTGGCTTCTAAATTTTATTTGATTGATGAAAAATGGTAGTGGCTTTAGGAAATTTTCATTTGGAACTCTTGATTGAAATATGACCCCATCAAGAAATAGGGTGATTTTGGTATATGGAGTCATGTATGTTCACACTTTCTTTGGTATCTAAGGATTTACGCTGAGTGTCTTCCTTATTTGGAGCAAACCAGTTGCCTAATGCTTGGATGTATTCATAGGTAGTGTATGGTTTTTCCAAAATATATTGTGTAAATTTCTCATGTGGAAGTATGCCTCTAGAACTTTGATGATTCCCTGGGCATGTTCCAATGTGGAAACATAATATTATGATGAGTCGTTGGTACATAAATACCTTTTGCGCATTAATGTTGGATTTATTTGTAAGAAAAATAACCCAATTGAACTAGGTTCCATCCTCCCACACATGTTTGATTATATCCACTATGCCTAATGACATTTGCTTACTTTCTCGCATGGCTTACTAGTACCTCTCAACTATAATTTCGGCTAATAATTGAACTACTTGATTTGTGATGACCCCCAATGTAATTACTCTTCCTTTTCATAAGGGACCATAAATAGCTGCAATTTATAATTTAAAAACCATACGGTGATTTTGTATGGGAGGATTGAAAATCCTTGATTTGGTGGTCTAATAGCTCAAGTGATTGTGTATCTGTTTTGATGGGCTCTAAATTTTGAGATGAGAATTAGATTACATCTTTATAATACCAACTCAAAATAGTATGCATGAGTTCGGGATGGTCTCCCATGCAAGGAAATTGTGAAAGCCATTGTGCCTTTGTTCTTCACATTGGGTATTTCAGACTATCTTTGTTACATGTCTGTAGGTTGAATTGGTGGCCTTTGCGCACCCAATTTTTTTGGCTCTTTCTTCCATCTCAAGATGTGGTGGATCACCCCAATTTATTTGTTTGATCATTATAGAAATATCAATATCCTCCTCGATTCAATGAACAGGAGGAATGTGATTCCTTATTCCTCCATCATGCCTTAAACTATAGGTTTGATGGGTCAGTTGAATGGATCTGGCATGAATCTCATGTGATTTTTGTCATAATTTTTCAGTCTCACTTTGATATTTTTCACACTTTCAAGTTATTAATTTATTTGTTTTTACTTATTCTTCCTTTTTTGTTTTCTTTCCTTTTGTAAGAATTGTTGTAAGCTTGATATGGTGTATATACTTGTTTTTGAATGCAAAGTATATGTTTTTGAGACGTTTACCTCTTGATCTACTCCCTTAATTACTTTTTCCATTGGTGATTTAGCTTGATATGGTGGAAACTTGTCATTTCATTCACTTGTTGTGCAATCTAAGATTTTAATACATCAACCATACTGAAATTTGGAGTGATAACTCTTTCTTTATTTTAGCATTTTCAATTTTTCTTTTTCTTGATTTCCTTTCTTGTTTCATGTGAAAATTTACCATACTTATTTTTCCTTTCCTCCTTATATATTTTATTTTGGTTCCCACATTTTGTTTTTCTCGAATAATCGTAGTTTATCTTTTTCACCTTCTTTACACTATACACACTCAAACACAAATTGATTAATTACACAAAACTTCTAACTGCCAAACTACAAAAAATTTGAAACTTCCTATTATAACTAATGTGCCAAAGGCACTTATTATCACTTACTTGGTGTTATAAAGTCATTCATTTTAGGGTTTCAACCTACACCCATTGATCTTGCTTGGTAATACATTTCCTTGTAATTACCGCAATACAACAATTATCTGCTTGGTGATGTGATGAATAATGTATGGGCCTTTCCACCTTATGTGTAATTTACCGGATGTGATTTAAACCTACTTTCATATACCAAAATCATTTGTTTTGTTTGGAATTAATTTTTGTGTAGATTATGACGGTGTCATGTTTTTTTACTCTTCTTATGGGTCTCTTGGTTCCATTGACAGCTTGCCTTGTATTCCTCCATCTTCATCCAATCCAGTAGCTTGTTTTCTATGGATTCCTTATCTCCTAACCATGTAACTATTGTGATGCAAAGACTTGGTACAATATATTCCATCGACATAATTGCTTCAATTCCATAGACTAGTTGGAATGGTGTCTTCCATGTACTTCTCTTATATTTTGTTCTATATACCTAGAGTACTACGGGTATTCAATCTTCCCATCACTCTTTACACATTGAATTTTTTTGTCAATCTTATATCCAACACCTTATTTGTGGCCTATTATTTTACATTCACCTGAAAATGATATGTTGTAATTTTTTTGTTTGCAATCATAAATTCTTCTATGAGGATTTTGATGGTATTATTCAAGAAGTGTGTTCCCATTCATTGAATAGTTTTGTGGGCACCCTTATCCAATTATGATGTTTCCATATAAGAATTTAGTTTTGTATTTTACTATGTAATTTGGTGTAATTATAGCTTCCACCCATTTTGTGAAATAGTTTGTGGTTGTAATGATATATCTAGTTCTATACCTTTTTGATGGTGGATGAATTGAACCAATGAAATATATATCCCATTGTTCGATGGATGTGTGGCTAGAAATGGGTGAAGAGGCAATTAATCCCATTGGTTCAGTTTCCCCACTCTTTGATAGATATCACAATGTTTTGCAATGTGATGTGTATCTTGAAATAGAGTTGGCCACCAGATTCTACTTTGTAAAATTTTCTTCATAGTCAATTCTCCTATAAAGTTTCCCCTACCACTCCTTCATGTGTTTCTCGTGGTATTGAATCCATTTCATGCTCCAATGTGACTCTTCACAATATCTCATATTTCCCTAGTTTATATAAGAATATGTTTATAATGGTGTGAAGCAAGGATTTAGTAACCAACTATTTTTCTCCTTTTTTGTGTAATGATCCGGTAGAATGCCATGTTGCAGAAAGTGCACAATTTCTTTTAGTTTATCCAATATTGCTATGACCCAAAATAAGTGCACATCTAAAGCATTGTCATCTAATTCCTTTGGTTCTTCCCATGTATTTATGTGGCTTAAGTGATATGGTCCCATGTTTTCTCTTCCGAGATTCACATTTATTTTAAATTTGTATTCGTGGAATAACATCAACCATCTTGATATGATTCATCCTACTATCAAATTATTCACAAGGTATTGTAATGATTAATGATACATAAAGAAATCAAATTCAGTTTCCAACAAAGATTGTATGAACTTTTAAAGTGTGAAAACCATGGCTAGAGCCTCTTTCAATGGTTGTGTAGTTTTTTTCTACTAGCGATAATTTATGACTTGCAAAATGAATGGGGTGATCGATTCCTCCTTTTGTTTATGCTAGGATTTATTCGATTGTGCTTCCTGATACATCAACATGCACATGAAATATATTTTTCCAATATGGAAAAAATTAGTATTGATGCACTGACTAACTTTTGTTTCAATTGTGTGAATGAATTTTGGCATTCCATTGTCCATTCAAAATTTGCACCTTTCAACAATAGTTGCTCCATAGGTTACACAATACTAGCATATCCCCTGATAAATTTCTTGTAATACCTAGTGTGGCCTAGAAATGCATGAACTTCTGAGGGGGTTGTAGGAGGTTTGAGGCCAATTATAGCTATGATTTTTTCTTGATCTACTTAAATTCCTTCTTTGCATACAACATGACCAAGTAATACTCAAAAAGGTGTAAAGAAAAATATTTCTTCAAATTTAAGGAAATGTGTAATGCCCTATATTATCATAACATTAATCATACCTTAAATATATGTTCTTTGAGTAGAGAGAAGACTACCCAATCGTCCAAATATACTTCTAGGAAGTCATAAATGAAGTCTTTGAATTCAGTAACAATGACTCTAGAAAATATTGTGGGTGAATTTTTAATCCAAATGACATCACCCTGTATGCAAAGTTACCCCATTTGGTTGTGAAATTGGTTTTGGCTTGATCTTCTTATGTAATAAAAATTTGGTGATATCTACTAAATCCATCAATAAAAGAATACACCTCATTCCTTGCCACAACTTCTAAGATTTAATATGTAAATGATGTAAGAAGTGGATCATTGACACATGCATCATTCAGGGCTCTGTAATTGCCACATATTATAATTTATCTTGTTTTCTTAGGTTGATTGACTACTAGAATCACCTAATATGGTTTTTCTATTTGATAAATGATACCTTCTTTTACCATATGGTCCAATTTTTCCTTAAATTTAAATTTCATGTTTGGATTCAATCTATATGGTCTTTTATTAATATGATTTTCTCATTTTTAATTCAATGTGTATTTTTATGAATGATGGATCCACTCCCTTTATTTCATAATCCCACAATATTTGTAAGATTTATGACATCTCCTTTTCCATGTAATAATCCCCAATAGTGGTTAGCTTTAATTTTCATGTTATCCCAATGTATTATACTCTTTTGCACACTAGTTCATTGTATATCCTAGCCTCTCCATTGTTGCGGGTGTTTGCTACTATTCTAGACCCTTATTTTTCTTCTAGAGTTAAGTTGTGTAGGTGTTTTTCTTCTTTATCACATAATTATTTCTCTATAGGTATATTTTCCAACCATTCTAGTTCAAACATTCTAAACATATTGATATCTTCATCATCTTCGTGTTCGTTATTTTTCTCCAAGTGCTATCCCCTACTTTGCAACGCATTTTTATTGTGCATTGTTCCAAATTCACTATTTTAGTCATAATGTTGTCCATTACGTAATTCTTCTACTTATTTTCTCTAAGGTCCGGGAATTAAGGTCCTCCTTCTAAGTTAATAGTTCTTTAACATAAAAAAGTTTTAATATTTTGAAGGGTTGTATCTACCATAGGGTTACTTTCTTCAAAAATAAATGTTTGGATAAAGTCTTACTAAACATGCCCCCAATGCAATGTTTCTCTCATTTCTTGATGAAATACCAAGCCTCCGGTAATGATGTTAATGTTCTTGAAAATATGTGCACCAACCACTTTGGTTCTATTTCTTATAGCTTATAAGCCCCATGTACTAGAGAGTTTTTTCTTTCCAACTTTAACTTAATGAAGTGAAATAACAAAAACAAACCAACCTCAGAAGGCGGTGGGGTTTATCGATACCCTCGATGATGAATGTCATTGTTGACGGATAAAATCTACTTCTTCTTTTGCCAATGAAGAAACCTATAGATCAAAGAAACTTAAACAAAATTGATTAGATACATGTGTAAATGAGCTTCTCGGAAAAGGCTAATTCCAGGAATCCAAAGGGACTTCCTTAGAGGATGTCAACTCACTTTAAAATAATTAAGTAGATTGCCAAAGATAATGATAAGATATATAATAGAAAATGATAGATGGATAGTAGATGAGAAGATATAGAACTCAAGGTCAAGGGTAAGTCCTGTGAAAATTTGAATGTGGCTCGGGAAAGGGTGGATGAAATCTAAACAGACTCAAAATAGTCATACAAAAAATATTTGGTCTCTTGTTGAATGCAATGGAGGAACTCGATCTGTTCGCCTATGCATTCAATGTCGTGGAAAATTGTATTGCACAAAGTGTCAACTCTGTGAAGGATGTTGTATTGTTCCTAAAAGAACGGTTGTTGGACTACAGGAAGGTCATAAATGCTTGTGATTGGATGAGAATGGCCAGGAACTGCCATCTAAGAGAAACCCATGCTTGCAAAGAACAAGTTAAATGCAAATAGATAGATAAAAATGATAATAATCGATAAATTGACAAAGAGACGTGTTTTGTGGGGATCACCAATGATTTAGTTTGATCGTTGGTGATTTAGGCAATCACTAGCGGTTACATTACTAAAAGGGATAATTTTTCTAAAAATGATGAAAAAGTTCTAAATTGATAGTTTTGATTTTTTTATGTTTGATTGAAATGAAAAATGACAAAATAAAATAGAGGAATACATTTGGGTGTGAGAATTGGCTAAAATATGCCTCAATTCGTCAAATGGAGTTGATTGATATCAACGTGCTTGTTATTGTGCTTCCTGATGATTGGATCGATGGGAAAAAGATATCAAAACGGTGTGTAGATAGTTGCCGATTGATCCATAAAATTCTACTTTAGAACTCTACAAATCACACAACTATGTTGTTCTACTTTCAACTTTGGAAAATGAAAAATTTTCTTGAAAAATTAGAGCTTCGTGACTGATTATCTAGTGTTATAGAAAGGAAATTACAGAGAAGGAAAGAATTGAAAAATTCAACACCAACAATTTTATCCTGGAAACCTCCAATGGAGGAAAACCGGTCGGGAAGGGAAAATTATTTTTCTTCCCACTTTTATTGGTCTAATATAAACAATTACAGATTACAATAAGTATGAAAAGAAGCAACAATGTAAACCTTCTCTCCAATTACTTATTTGCTCTGTTTCTACACCTTGATCCTACAAATTCCACTCTAGCACTGAAGATCTTGCTCACTTCTCTCATTAAAATTTGCTTCTCGATCTCTCTTGATATTTGAATCATCATTCTCTTAGTCCTTTCATGCATTTATAAGCCTTCCCATGTCCTCCCATGCACTGGAGGATGTGAAAGCACATGGAAGGGGAAGAGACACAGGTTCGACGCTTCAAATTCGCATCCATTCGCGTTTCATTATTCTTTTCTGTTCGAAAGTGTCAAGACCACCTCCCGAGAAGAATGGTAGTATCAAGCTTGCCACCTTGGATGGGCGGTGATTTTAGGACCTCTACCCCTACAGGGTGGTAGTTATGAAACCACCACTCTGCACAGAGCAGTGGTTCCTTCTAGAACCTATGTTTACCTCATTTTATTCATTTTTCTTATTTCTCCTTCTTGGTGCTGATGGAACTGATGAAGTGGTGTGTTTTTATAGATCCCTATGGATCATACCTCCCCTACTTAGGAGGATTTTGGTCCCAAAAATCTTATTGGGGGAGTGTAGAGGAATCAACTCCCTCTCGTACTCATTTGAGTACCACTGGGTCTGACTTGGTGTCTTCTCTCGTCTAACCTACCAAGACTCATGTGGATCTCTAGTTTATTGCTCTACTGCTACATCCTCCTCTGAGTTTCCTCAAGTACAATCCTCTTTGGAAGGCACCTTCTGTATCTTTCCTTTTTTGTCATGCATAGATGGCGTTAGTGGATGCAAGCTCTTACAACTTCCTATTGCGTGCATCTACATGAAGTATGGCCGAAGGTTTCTTTTCCAACCTACTCAAGTATGGAGAAGGTCCCATACTATAGTGGTTTAGTCCTTCTTTCTTGTCTTTGTCTCTTGAGATGGATTGGCCGAATCCTCTCCAAGTACGTTGCTGCTATAGTCACCACCATTCCTTATATCTCCTCTTCTTCTTACTACCCCATGATCAGGTCCAGTGAATCTGTAGGTAGATATGGTGACTGCATAGCGGAAGTTTGTTTTGATCCTTGAATGAGAAGTTCTGTGGCAGATTCTTCTATAAAACTCGACAAGTTCTATCCAAATTCTCCATCCTTTGGTCAAAAATATCCGTGCTCTCATGTCTACTTTGCTTTTCTTCCAATGAAAAAAAAACCGATGATTTTCCGAATACATCTTGGTGCTTGGTTGGCACTTACCATAGCCTTTTTAATTTTCTCTGGAGTGCCCAGGATGTTAAAACCAACTCCATCCTTGACCCATCGGTACCTATTGTCCCTCCTTGTGAACACTGCATCCCTGGAATACAAGTAAGGACTTTTGAAGAAAACATCAAATGCATCAAGTGGAATAATATCAGCCTCTAATACATCTATGTATTGGGTATTTATCCCAAACTGAAACTTACACTTCCTTGTAACTTGTATTTCTACATCCTTCTTCACCCATCCTAGTGGGTATGGATGTGGATGCACGTAAGTTTCTAGACCAAGCTATTCTACAACAACATCAGAAATCAAATTTGACTGAGAACCATAATCTACTAAAACGATTACCTTAGTCTTTTTGATTTGGATTCTGATTTGAAATATCTTACTCATCTCTTCTTATTTTGCTACCTCGTACATGTTAGTGGCCATGCATCCTAGCCTCTCATCTACATCGAATCATCCTCAATCTCCACCTCTCCTTCTGTCTTCACAACGACCATGGATTTCTTGGAATCCTTGGTTCAAGGCTTTGTATGTAATTCCGGATGCAACTTCCAACATGTGGTGTCGTATGTCCATTTGCATCACAATTATTACAAATATTCTTAGGATCTTTACAAGTATGCAAAGCAATAGTGGCATATTTACCTTTCCATTTACCTCTCGCTACTTGTCTTCCCTTGTTCTTTGTCCTATTGACTAGTCTCCCTAGGCTCTATTTCTCCTTCGCTGCTTCTCCTCATCAATGTAGTATGCTTGTATACAAGCTTCATCGAGATCCTTGGGCTTAGTGGAGATTACCTCCTCCGAAGGTGAGTGTGAAGTCCTCCCAAATAATTGGTCGAATTTCCTCATCCTCCAAGTCCATATTAAACAACATGGCTTGTCTCCTAAATTCCATAGTGTAGTCTTACACGCTTTGACCTCTGCCCTATCTAAAGTACTACCACTTAATCATCATGTCAGTCTTATGGCCAATAGGATATAATTTAGCTCTAATAAATTCTTTAAAACCTTTCCAAGTACCGATAATAGGACGTTTCTTCTTCTCACAAGTGGCTAGATGAGTTTCCCACCAAACCAAAGCATGAACTTCCATTTTGAGACGTGTAAAGGTGATCCTTTGTGCCTCAGTGACATTATGCACACTAAAGTAGACTTCTAACTATTTTGGCCATTTATCTAGTAATTCTACATCTACTTGTCCTTCAAAATTCTTTATTTCCACTTTCGTTTCAACTTTAAAAGGTGTATGTGCAGATTTTACCTTCTCACTTACAATTGGCATCTCTTCATGCTCTTCCCATTCTTCCTCTTCATGGCTCTTTTCGATACTGAATTTTTCAGCTAGTGCTCAAACCACCGAGTCCATGGAATCTTTCTTAACCGAAGCCGTCTTTTGCAGATCTGAAATCTCTTCTTATTTTCTATGCAATCTATCCATCATGGTCTCTAGCATCTCGACTCTACGGACCAAGTTCTCTTCCTCCATTTGAGCTCAAATTCTCTGTTTCCACTTCTTTGTAGAAATATATGGCTTGCAAGGTAAAAATTCTTCACCTTTGGACCTTGTCACTGTCATACAAAATCACAAGAAATATTCGAATACCACAGTCCTAGATATATAATCAGCTCTGATACCAAAATGATCCGTAAACTTCTACTTTGGAACTCTACGAATCACACAACTATGTTGTTCTACTTTCAACTTTGGAAAATGACAGATTTGCTTGAAAAATTAGAGCTTTGTGACTGATTATCTAGTGCTATAGAAAGGAAATTGTAGAGAAGGAAATAATTCAAAACTTCAACACCAACAATTTTATCCTGGAAACCTCCAATGGAGGAAAACCAATCGGGAAGGGAAACTTCTCTTTCTTCCCACTTTTATTGGTCTAATATAGACAAATACAAATTACAATATGTTATGTACCTAGGGATATGATATTATAATGTATATGGGTTGATGGAGATGCCGACATGTGGCACACATCCCCTTAGTTATATGTATGGGTTCACATGGGATATAATATTATAATGTATATGGGTTGATGGAGATGCCAACATGTGGCACACATCCCCTTAGTTAGTTATATGGGCTCACATAGGAATTAGTTATATTGGGTAATGAGTCGGCCTACATTGGGATTAGGTGTTACCCATCCTATTTAAAGGATGTGAGTATCATTATGAGGGGGTGAGGTATGTATGAGTTGAGTCTTCTACTTGGTAGAGGTATATTGGAGGTGTCCCCCTCGAAGTGGATTCCCATCTTAGGAGATTGTGGAGTTACTCCTTCCTTAAGGAGCATTGTATGGTGTTTCCCTACCTTAAGGGTATTATTATGAATATATTACATATTAGGGCATCTTGGCCCCCCATATATCTTGTGTTGTGTTATATTCTGCAAATTATTCATTTATTATATGCAAATTTCTTATCACAATAAGTATGAAAATAAGCAACAATGTAAACCTTCTCTCCAATTACTTGCTTGATTTGTTTCACACCTTTCTCCTACAAATTCCACTCCAAGAGATGAAGATCTTGCTCACTTTGCTCTCATTAAAATTTGGTTCTCGATCTCCCAGGATCTTTAAATCATCATTCTCTTGCTCCTTTCATGCATTTATAGGCCTTCTCATGTCCTCCCATGTACTAGAGGATGTGAAAGGGCATGGAAGGGGAAGAGACATAGTTGGGTGCTTCAAATTCGTGTCCATTCACATTCCATTCTTCTTTTATATTTGAAAGTGTCAGATTTGCAGCCCTAAGTAGACCCGGTGGCATCGTGCCCACCGCCCGACTAGGCAATGATTTCAAGAGCTCCACCTTTGCAGAGTGGTGGTTCTGAAACCGCCACTCTGCATAGAGTAGTGGTTCCTTCCAAAACCTCTGTTTACCTCATTTTATTCACTTTTCTTGTTTCTCCTTCTTGGTGCTGATGGAACTGATGAAGTGGTGTGTTTTTCTAGATCCCTATGGATCACTGATGACCGATGCAGGCTCTTAATGATCTCTAGAATGACCTAAATTCAATGTGAAGTCGATAAAAGAAGTGAAAGAATGAGCAAATGATTTATGAAGATCCTTGAGAGAAGAGGAAAAAATCCTATTTATAATCACTAGGGATTGGTTAGGATCTCCGACAATCCCTTTTTTCAGGAAACATTTGGGAAGTGGTTGAAACCACTTCCAAATAGGGTTTTAGGTACTTGATGAGGGTAAATGGCTAAGGGGAGGTTATGGATGTGGTGTGGAGGTTGAGATGTGTTGATAAAATAGGTTTGGGTGGTTTAAAAATGGTTAGGGTAGATTTAAAGTGGTTAGATGGTTTTAAGAGGGGTGAAATAGGATTTTACAGTTGTGGAATGGTATTTACGAGTGTGGGATAACATTTACATGGGGTAAATATGATGGGGGAGAATATAACTTAGGATAATGTGTGTGGTATGGAATTAGGTCATTTTTTTTTTTTATACAAAAAGGGAAATTAACGATGCTAATTTTAGGTGTTTACATTTTCCCCTTTTGTCGAGTAGTTTGGTGTAGGAAAAGTGCTAGAAAAAAATGATTTGCGATAGGTTGATTTGTTTTATATGGGTGATCCCCCTCAAACCGGGGTGAGTGTGACACAATGCAAGGATCACCAATTTGATAGGTTATTTTGGATATGTTTGACATGTGTTTTGTTGGAAGGTTCCCAAGACGAGGTGTGTTGAAACAATAGTATGCTACCATGGAATCGAGTAATAGGGGAACCAAATGGTTTATTTTCTATGGACATATGATCCATAGAGGTAATGAAAAAGGATAAGGAATTCAAGTAATAAGGGATTCAAAGGGCTCGTTTTCTATGGACACATGAATTGCACTCGTGATAAGTTTGTAAGGAATTGGGGTCCTCAAAATGAGGCATTTTTTTAAAATATGGTAATATGGTTGAAAATAGTTGTCAGTTTTGAAAAAGGATGGTTCAGTATAGAAAGGATAGGATCACTAGCAATTCAAACTAATCACTCGAAGATTAAATAAATCATCGATGATTCTTGCCCAAAATTTCATGGGCTATAAATAGCTGATCACTTTAATGAATAGTTCATTTTTGCGATTTACAATTTGGGAGAGTGAATTTGAGTGATAAAAGAGTGATTTTGGAGAAATGACTGTGGTAGGATCATCCAATAGGTAGAGGAGGCCTACACAAGCAAAGGTAAGTCCTTCGCTTTGTTGTTTTAATATGCTTTTAGCTTTTTTAGTTTTTCATTTTTCGTACACATACAAAGGGCTTGTTTTTTGAATCGTCAAAATCACCGACAATTGGGTGGATCACCACGATTTGTAGGGATCACCGAGATTTAGTTGTATTGTTGGCGATTGAGGGTAATTTGTTTACGATTGATTTTTGTGGTAATAGTTTAATGAAAGTTTTTATGAAAATTGATTCTAATATATGATTTTGTGTTTTGTGATTATAGGTGAAGGCAAAGCTAACTATCCAAGATAGGATTTTATTGATTCTAGCAGAGGTGAGAGAGGATATGTGAAATGATGATTGGGCACATGTGGAGGAGGTAGATTTTGTAGGGATGTGTGATTGTAGATGCATTCATAGGTATCGGGATTATTGTTGGCGTTGATGGAGAGGTGAGAGCCTACCACCTATAATTTTTGTTTAGTGACAGTGAGATCACCATCACCCCGGAGGATGTTCACATGATCACTAGGTTGTCACCATGGGGGAGGGTATTTATTGCATTGATGAGACCGAGAGGGAGGAGATAAAAAGAGGTTATATGGGGGGATGTTGAGGACATGAGATACACTGCAGGTGGTTTTATTATTAGCCTCTCTATTCTACCAAAAGGAGGGTCATGTTTGGATGACAATGATGATCATGGGGATTTCATGTTTTGATTTTACTAATTTTTGTGGTGGTAGATTTAATTGGATGATGACTGATGTGGTTGTAAATATGATGGAGCATCGTATAGTGTTTGCATGGGCCCCCACATTACTAACATAGACTTACAGGGAGTTATGGGATTGGAGGGTCCATAATAAATTTGGGATTGATGTTGCATTTTTATTACAGTGTTGGGATTTTCAGCATATTGCAATGACTCATCCTCATGGTTTACCATGGGGAGGTGTAGATATGATTAGGGGATCAGTTGGATTTTTGAGATGGTGTATTGATCTAGGGTGGTCTAGAGGTGTTTAGAGGGAGGCCCACTATAGAGATATTCTCACAGTTTTACAGGTTGGGGATGTATTGTGGAGACCATATATTGATTTTCCCGTGTGTGGTGGGGCTGAGATGTGCACTCAATACGACTAAGTAGGAGTTATGGGTGCAGAGGTGACATGAGGGTGAGAGTGGGAGCTTGTCATATTTAGTTGTGTTAGACAATAATTTGGTCCGATAGATGATGTTCCTAATGCACCAATATCATATAGAAAGGATGAGGGAGATTTGGATACTCCCAAATTCTCAAGGTGGTTGTGGGGCTAACTCTTACTATGCATGACAAGGAGGGAGCCATGGGCATGGATGAAAATAGGGACATGATTTCCATATATGATGTTGGTGTGACCGTGGGTTATACAACATGGTGGGCTGGGGCATATGCCAAGTGGGAGACAACACATTTAGTTTGGAGAGGTAGGAGGGTGTGGGCTTGAGTAGAGGAGGCACACAAGGTTGTTGATGTTAGTGATGAGGAGGATGATAGAGAAAGGGAAGCCTTGGAGGTTATTATTGCATAGTTGATGGGTGAAAATGCCATAGTGGGGACAAAGAGAAATAGTTTGAGGGTGGAGCAGGATGATTTGATTGGAGTGAGGGCTAGCCTAATTGGTGAGAGGGATGACCTTATAATTGACCATGATAGTATTAGACAACAATGGGCACATGCCATAACAAATTGGGACAGATATAGAAAACACCGAGATACCTGAAAAGGGCTCTTGACATTACCGAGACATCGGTATTAGGTGTGAGTTTGGCTTGAGGCTCAAAGCTAATAGTAGTCGAGATGGTGTGCCGAGTATGGTTAGCTATGCTCATTACCAATTTGAGAGGAGATTGGCATACTATGAGGACTTAGTGATAAAATTTTCTCACCGCTCTTTGGTATGCATAACATCAAGCTTGGTAGGGAGTAGTTCCTAGTGCTAGTGCAGTGAGTGTGGGTCATCCACCTCGAGGGATAGATGGGGAGAGATGGTGGTGGTGATGATGGTGCATGAGGTATTAGTGGTTAGGTTTACTCGGGGAGCATTTGTTCATGGTAGTGAGTTCCTTTTGGTGTCCAGTTCAGTTTATTGGATAGATATGATATGTATTGTATTTTGATGTGTATATGGATCTTTATGAAGCCTTGATTTTGTATGTATAGATTTTGATATACGGAGTGTGGGGACTCCATGATGATATGATTATATGATATATATATATATATATATATATGATGACATGTTTTGGTTTATGATTCATGTGTTGGATTTGTTGTGATGTGATTTTTTTATGACTATGTTTATTTTGATTATGTTACATGTTTTTTTATTTGTATTGATTATGATTATATGGACATTTTGTAGATATTGATGTTAGATGATGATTTTTGATGTGTTTAAGAATATGGTGACTTGAATGTGATCAATATATGTCAAAATGTTTCCTAATTCTTGGATAGGAATAAAATATGGAATGATTGCTTGATTACTAGATTTGATACATACGTGATGGGCATAAATATGGTGAAGGCACTTGCACTTTTTGGCCTTTACAATAAATGTTAACACATGACTAATCAATAGGTAGTCACATGTGGGATCTTGGATATGGAAGTAAGTGAAATGTAAACCTTCCTAGACATGAGAAGGGTTAACACATGTAGGATGTGTGGGAGAGAAGGTTCTCTATCAATGGTTTCATAGAGAGATGCCCAACTATTTATACATTTTATTTTTGATGCAAACTAATCGATGTGGGAAGTTTGCTTTGATGGGAAAGTTGATCGATGGGAAGCTTTCCTAGGATGCTTTTGATTTTTGACTTTTTGAAGGTTGATCGATGTGAGAAAGCCTTTTTACATGGGTAGCCATCCTTTGAGGGAGTGGTCTACTTACTTTGACTTTTTTTGATTTTACAAATAGCCATCCTTCGAGGGATCGGTCTATGATTTTTAACATGTAGCTTTCCTTGAGGGATCAATCTACTTTTTTTTTGATAATATGATTTTGATTTTTAATAGTTGTCCTTTGAGGGATCAATCTATGTATTTTTGATAAAATGCATCCATAGATATTTTGAATTTTTTTGAGCTGAGGAAAACCCTACTAAACCATTTCAAGGAGGGGGAAGAAATGTGTACACAAACTACACATGTGTGCCCCATGACATGTATTTGGTTGGTAAACAAGGTGGGTGGGTGTAATGATTGTGGGTTCTCTAAGGAGGAACTTGTCCATATGAAAGATGTGATGAACAGAGCCATGGTGCTCATCTTTAAGGTTTTAGGATAGTGAAAAAAACCACATACTTTCAAATCATTATGATGATAAGATGGTTGGTTTGATGATGAAATAAGACCTTTGATGTGGCTACTATCATGATGGTCAAAATGTTAACAGTAGAAAGGTCACAAGTGCAAGGCATTTAGAGGTTCCTTTTTAGGTGTACCATCAAGGGAGGCTAAATGATACGCTCCTGACCCATACTTGTGAGTGATAATGTATGGACGATCTAGTTAGGGGAAAACTTTCCACGTTTACTCCTTTCTAGAGTAGTGACATTTTGATTTTCTTTGAGAATGAGATCACCTATGTTAAAGTCATGTTCTTTACATGTTTATTATACATGTGTTTGATGCACTCTTGATAGACATGATGGTGTTCAAGAGTTGTTAAAACATTTTTCATCTAGTAGTTCTAACTGTGTTAGATGGTCTTGTCGATAATATTCATTAGGGATAAAGTCTTTGAGAGATATGTGAAGTGATGGGATTTTAACTTCAAGGGGTAGAACCACCTTGGAGCCATAGACTAGTGAGAAGGGTGTAGCACTTGTAGGAGTATGGATGCTAGTTTGATAAGCCCTAGAGAGCAAATGGGATTTGGAGATGCCAATTCTTACCTTACTTTGTCAATTATTTTCATGAGGATTTTTTAAGTGTTTTATTAGAAGCTTCAACTTGTCCATTTTCTTGAGGATAATATGGTGATGAAAAAATTAGTTTGATGTTGAATGTGTCACAAATTTTCTTAACATCCTTGTTTTTGAAGGATTTTCCATTATCTGTGACAAGTTTGTGAGGAATACCAAAGCGACATATGATGTATTGATAGATGAAATTGATGATTTTATTTTCTTTAGTTGAAGTTAAGGGAATAGATTCAACCCATTTAGTGAAATATTCAATGGTTATAATGATGGAATGATGTTGTTGTGATGAATGAGGATTGATAGTGTCGATGAGGTCTAACCCCCATTGTGAGAAAGGCCATAGGTCTTGAGAAGGTTATAAAGCTTGACTAGGGATATGAGTGAGATTCAAAATGTTGTTGACATTTAACACATTTCTTAACATATACACAACAATCTTGGTTGATAGAAGGCCAATAATAGCCTGATCGAAGGACACATTTAGTGATGGTGCCATTGAAATGTCCACCACATATACCATCATGGACTTCTTGGATGGATTTAGTGGATTCATGGGATTTAAGACATCTTAGTAAGAGGCCATCAAATCCACGTTTATAAAGGATGTCACCTATTATAACATAGTGGGTAGTGCATTGGAGGAAAGACCTTTTAGCATTTCTAGATAGATCGGGGAATTTTGGATTCTAAGAGGTATTCAAATGTCTGTGTGTACCAAAGGTTCAGTTGGATTGTTTTCGATGACATTGATAGAGGGAGTTCATTTTTGTGAGATGGTTGATCCAATCTATGGATGACAACAAAAATTTTGGAATTATCAATTGATTCTTTAGTTGATAAAGGAATGAGAGATCCTAAAGAAGCCATGGTGTCCATGAATTTATTAGAAGATCATGGAACTGTCTGAATAGTGTAATGGTCAAAAGATTTGAGGAGGAATTCAACAATGTCTTTATATTTTGTAGAATTTCATTCTTACATTGATAAATTCCTTTGATTTGATTAATGACAAGTTGTGAGTCTCCATAAATTTCTAATATTTGAACACCAAGCATAACGATGGTTTGAAGACCCATTATTAAAGCTTCGTATTCACCATGTTGTTAGTACATTCAAAATTAAGTTTAAATGATAAAGGGATAGGAGTCCCCAAGGAGGTATGATGATGATACAGCCCCTCCCCCTTGTTGGCATTTAGATCCATCGAAGAAGAGGGTCATTTTAATAGGAGTGAATTCTTGATCATTGATAGTGTTGATAGACTCATTGGGAAATTATTCGTGAGGTGGTTGATTTTTAGGAGAGGAGCTTTGGCGAGTTGATCGATGATGGCTTGTCCCTTAATAGATTTTATGGTATAAATTCTAGATCAAAATTTTGGTCATGAGCATGAGCCACCGAGTTATGGTCACTGTGATATGGTTTAGAATGCATGGTTTTGAGTGGGTTAAAACTAGTTATGACATAAGTTTTGTGGTTGAGTAGATAGTGGCATAGTTTGGAAGTTGCAAAGTACAAGGCACAACACAACTTTTTAGCTTTCGGTATAATGAGTTTCATATTCATGGAGAGTATGAATTATGTAATAAATGACCATTCATGACCTTTCTCATCTCGATGGGAGAGAGCATGACACCTAAGGCATGATCTATGGTAGATATGTAGAGGTAAAATGGATCCCCTCTGAGGAGGTGTGAGCATAGGTGGCGATAAGAGGTATTGTTTGAGCTCGTCAAAAGGATTTTTGACAATTGTGATCCCACCTAAAGTTAACATATTTATGAAGGAGATGATGAAAAGGTTGAAAATGGTATGAGAGTTGTGATATAAAGTATTGATGGAATGAAGCTTACCTTGAAGGCTACATATTGTTTGAGGTTTGATGGAGGAGGCATTTTGATTATTCTTTGATCTTTTTGGATCTACTTCAATGCCCTAGATGGATATGATGAAGCCTAAAATTTTACCATTGAGAACACCAAAAACACATTTAGTGGGGTTAAGACAGAGAAATATTGAATAAGATGAGTGAAGATTGATTCAAGACAATGAGATGATCTTTGCATTGTTTAGATTTCCTAAAGATCATCAATGTAGTCTTCTATGGTTTTGTGGATGAGGTCATGAAAGATATATGTCATGGCATGTTGATAAGTGGCCCCTGCATTTTTGAGTCAAAGGGCATGACACAAGTAAAAAAAAGGTCCCCCAAGGGGTGATGAAGGATGTTTATGTTGATCATCGGGGTGATAAGGATTTGATTGTAACCAGAGAAACCATCCATAAGGAAAGCATCTCATGTGGTTAAATGTTAGATGATGAGTTGGTCGATGTTTGGAAGAGGGAAGTCATCTTTAGGACAAGTGAGATTGAGATCCTGAGAAGTCAATACAAATGCGTAACTTTCCTGAGGCTTTGGTTATGGGTATGATATTAGAAACCCATTGTGGATAGTCAATGGGTATGATGAAATTATTGGAGAGAAAAAGCATTGTAACTCCTCTTTGATAAGAAGAGCTATGTGAGGGTGCATTCTACGTAGATTTTTTGAATGGTTTGGCATTAGGGTAGGTGATGATATTGTGTACGATGATGTTAGGGTTCGATACCTAGCATATCACTATATGACCAAGAAAAGGCTTGATTATACTTAGATAAAAGGTGGTGAAGTCATTTAACTCTGTGGATTTAAGGATTGACCAACTTTAACTATGTGAGGCTCTTGTGTAGTTCCTATGTTAATGTCGATAGTGGATTCATTGAGGAGTGTTGATGTGTGGGTGGTAAGGATTTTTGAAGGAAATGGTCCTCTACCCCCATGTGGGAGAGGATATCTTGATCATCTTGACATTGAAGAACATTGATGGTAGGTGAGTCCTCTTCGATCATTTTTGACCTAGATGAGAGGAAGGGTTTTAGTATCGTGATTAGTTTGATAAGTCAATGGACCTAATGTAATAGTATTGACTAAAAAAATTTAGGAGGGATGGAGACTGTGTCATTATGTCCATAGGGTCATCGTGTGTGGTTGAGGATGATGGTTCAGATTGATGATAGGTGTAATGGTATTTGACATGGAGGATTTGAAAGTTGGTTTCTCGTAACCTAGCCCATATTTTCATGTGGTTTTAGGAATGTTGGATGATTAAATCATGGATTCCTTGTTCATAACATCCAAATCCAAATCCTTTCTAGTGTAGTAATGATGGAGGTACATTTGTGTGAAGACCTAGTTATATAAGAATTTGAAGTCTGATATGAATGACATAAGTGACATTGATAAGTAGGTTGTGAAGAGGGCGATCGATCCCTCCATAGATGAGATTCATTTTTATATGTGGGGACCATGTAGGAGATGATATATCTCGACATTAGGTTCATACATGGGTTGTTTATTTGGTCTTCCATATGCATTGGGTGTGGGAAGGGAATTGAGCGTAAGGAGATGATACTCCCCTAGTGATAGGCATTGCATAATGTCATCAAAGGAAGATTCATCTGGTAGTTTGGATGATGGGATAGATGATGTGTTGGTAGATGCCTCATCAGAGGATCCTAGAGCTTGATTTTGGAACAAGTACATCATTTGGACGATATGTCATGTTACAAGCTCTGAAGGGGTTAGGATCTACGGGAACTGTAAAGGTTTTACCCTTGTGTTCATATTTAAGGCATCGATGGAGTGTTGAGGGGATACAATGCATGGCACATATCCAAGGGTTGACCTAATAATATGTTATATTAGAAATCTCCTTCTACAAGATAGAAGAGTTAGGAAGAGTTTTGACATTGAATTTAAGTGGTAAGATGATTGTACCCAATGTGGGAGTGATTGTATCATTAAAGGCTTAAAGTACAGTTGGTGTTTGGGTGACAATGGTATTTGGTAATCAAATTTGGTTAAAGGCATATGATGATATGATATTGATATCATAAGCACCATTATCGATCATGACTCTTTTCATGAGGACATCATTGATTTGGGTGGTGATGAAGAGGGGAAGATCGTGGTCTTTGGTTGTAATGATGGTATTTTAGAAGTATCAAAAGAGATAGCAATGGATGTTTTGAGAGTGCCTACTAGGTTTGTAAAGAGTTGTGGATCATCCGAAGGCACTGATATGGACTGGAGATTCAATCATGGCTTGTTTATGTGAGGGTGAGGTTTGAACCAATTTCATAAAGAGACATCTTGATTGGAGCTTGGTGTAGTTTTTGATGAAAATTTTTTTTTACTGTGGTGGTGGATTGTGTAGGAGGAGTGGAAAGGATGGTTACTTTAGCTTTGGAAGGTGTGGTTGTTTGATTAGATGATTTAGGAGCAAAGGAATGGAAACCTTGGACTTTTTTTTCTAAAGGGTTAGGTTCATGGGTACATGCTCGAGTGGTAATATGAATACATCGATTTGATGAGGGGGATTCTTTCTAGAGAGATCCTTAGTAGGTGTAGATGATGATGTGATGATATATAGTAGTTGTAGATGTTTTGAGATGTTTTTATTTTTGTAACTCTGAAGGAAGAAGACCCTTGTTTGTAAGGTTTTTGATGGTAACGTGGAGAGATTTACAATCTTCTACGAATGTCTTGTGTGTTTGATGATAATCACAAAAGGATTCATAGTTATACCAGGAGGGCTTCCAACCTCGAGAGCTAGATGGTTTAAGAGGAGGAGGAATGTTATGAGTGATTTTTGAAGAATCTTTCAAGGGTTGATGTGTAATATCCTTTTGAAGTGGATGTGGAAGGAATTAATGTTTGTTTGGTTTTGATGGTATGGGAGACACTACTTTTGATGTGGTTTCTTTGGTCATGCATTGATGGATGGTTTTTTATTGCATGATGGTAATAGGTAATTTGGATGAAGGATGTGGCCCTAAGATGGAGGGATGGGTTTTGATTTTTGTGTTGAAGAAGTAGGATGGTTTCGGGATATGATTGTAACTTTTTAGATGGAGGTGGGATGAAATTTTGAAGGTTACGTGTGTGATATTGAGCCACAAAGTCATCATACGAGATTTTCACAATTTGTAGAATGGGTTGTTTTTGTGACATTGGTGAAGAGCTCATAGATAGGATGGATAAAGAGGAGATATGTGTAGATGAAGGAAGTTTTATTTTGATGATAGGTTATGTGGGTGCTACTGATTTAATATTTGGTGTTCTATAGTGGAAACTACTATTGGAGGAAGGTATGGATGTGGATTTTAGTGTAGGGTTTAGGTAATTTCTCATTAATTGTGTTTATGGTATGATGGGCTTGAATATTATTGGTTTGTGGTTGGCTAGTTGATGGAGCATGGTTTGGAAATGGTTGTTTAAAACATGAGGTTTTGATTTTGAGGTGCATTAGGATTGTCTAAATGTAAGTCACCTTTATCAATCAGATCTTAAGGACATTTTGGAATGAGTGACACCTTTCGATGTTGTGACCTTTGACCCTATGGTATTTGTAATAATCATTTATCTCTATACCAAGAGGGTTTGAAATGGACGTATCGATAGGATGGATGGGTGGAAGAGTGATCATGTTAGTAGACAAAAGTTTATCAAAAACACTATATGATTCACCAATGGGAGTGTAATTACGCGTTGAGGTTAGAGAGTTTTGGTGGTCAAACGTTCTTTGGAGGAAGATTTGATGACCATGCATTGTTAGTTAATGATTTGATTTGATTTTCTTGGATGGAGGATGGTTTGGATGAAAATTCAGATTTTGGTTTCTTTGGTCTAAGTTTGACTCTATCTACCTTCCTCAAGAGCTCGGAGCTTGATTTTACGGGCCATTGTAAAGGCTTCATCAAACATGAAAGGATTGGATTTGAAGTGTGGATGAGATATGTTTGGTGCAAGAATGAGAAAATAATTCAATCAACTTGTTTGTGGGAGGGAAAATGATAATTGATTGATAATACCCTCCAATGGGTGACAAAGTCTACAATGGACTCATCTTCAAATTATTTGATTGCATATAGGTTGGTAATAGTGATTTTATGGGTGATATTGATTGAGAAGTGTTAAGGAATAGTTGAGCAAGTTGTGTAAATGAAAAGAGTGAATATTATGGGAATGTTGTTATACCAATCTAAAGCAGGGCCTATTAGAGACATGGGAAATGTCCTAAGCATCAAGTCTTGATCATGAGCTATAAGGTAACATGCATGATGGAAGGCCCGTATGTGTTGTTGAGGGTCTTCCTTGTTATAAAATTTGAGGAACTTAGGAAGCTCCTAGTGAGGAGGATAGGCTTTATATGACATAGATGGATGAATAGGCTCATTACATATTTGTTCATATGATAATGTATTCTTGGGACCCATAGAAGTGAGCTTCGAGGCTATATATTTTGTTCATTAAATCCTGAAGGGTGTTTGTGGTTGTTGTTGTGTATTGGATGAGGATGAACCAGGATGATTATATGAAAATTGATTAGGTTGTTGGTATGGTTGATATTGTTGAGGGATATTTTGTTAAAAGGGAATGTTTTTTGAGGAATGCTTATAGGGATATTATAAGTGGGTTGTGAAACTAATACTGTGAAGGTTGAATGTATTGATATTGGATGGGCATGGATGTGTTAAGGAGGGGTTGTGATTGTTGTGGTACATGTTGAAAGGGAATAGATGTGTGGATAAAAGGTTGTGACTATTGTGGAGTGTGTTGGAAGGGAACAAAAGAGTGAATGAGGGTTGAGATTGTTGAGGAAGATTGTTGTGTATTGAAAGGAATTGAGGCATGAATGAGGGGTTGAGATTGTTGTGGTATAGATTGAGAGGAAGTGGGATAGTAGATGATTGTTGTGAGGATGGAAGAATAAATAGAAATAGAGTTGGTATTAATGAGTGGGGTTGATGTTGGAATGGACATAACTATGTTTTGAAACAATGGATGTAGGTTGTTGAGATGGGGTTGGCTGAGATACACTTGATGGGATAGCTATAAAACTCATGGGAGGAGTTTGGATGGTAGATGAGAATAAAGGAGTTGATGTGGATGAGGATGGGTTGGTATTGTTTTGAGGTGGGGGTGGATGGATGATAAATGAAAGGTTTTTATATTGAAGAAGTGGATTTTTTTTGATTATTGGTAATATGTGAGGAAACTACATTAAGATAAAAAGTAATGATGGGGGATGAAGACACAATAGTGGATGTTTCTAATTGACTATTGATGGGATAAGGATGTATCTATTGAATGAATGGTTCATGATTTGGATGATAAGATGAGAGTAAGCACATGAGGGGTTAGGTACATAAGGTCATGGTTCAGGTGTGATGATGAAGATGAACACCCTAACAACAAGATATGCATTAAGAGAAATGGGTTTGAATCTAAGATTTCAGAAAAGATGGGATCCCCACTATCAAAGAAATGGGACTGAAAGGATTAGGTATTTTAGATGAAGTAGATTGGCTACTAGGAGAATGGGGTTGTTCTTGATTAAGAGGTTGTGAGGTGATAGAGAGTTTCATGTCGTTGCTCAAGTAGACTTCTACGAGGTTTCCTCGAGGTGTAAGGATTGAATATTTTTGATAGATTGTTGGAAGTTTTTATCATATTTTTGAAGGTTTGGATAAGACTGTTGTCTTGTAAGAACCATGAAAAAAACAATCACCTAACAATGAAAAAGAAGTCTAGATTGGTTGATTTAAACAAAGATAGAAATCACATAGACAAATCAAAGAAGAATTTTTATTATCTTGATTATTAAAAAAAAGGATGAAAATGTGCAAAATGGTTGATAGGGTCCTAGGAAATGGTTATCTAAGGATGGTTTCAGTGAATGTTTAAGGTTGGATTCCTTGATATACCAAAGGTACGTGAGGCCCAAATCTGTGTTGGTGCTGTACGAGGCTTGGTATTGGGGCCTACCCCCTCACTTCATGGTCCCGTAATGATAAGGGAGTCGGTGCTTAGCCAATATATGATAACCAATTATTTATACTCAGCTAGAACACCGAGTTGGCTTCTCCTCTTGGTGATCAAATCCAAGTAGGTCCACCTGGGTAGGAATGTTTTGATGAAATTTTGTATTTGAAGTGGTTTGGTTGTGTGTGGGGAGATTAAGTGAATGTAATCTATTAACCTCCTAATTAAACTATGTGATCAAAAAGGATGAAAAGTTCATTTTAAGCCCAAAAGAAATGATTGATTTTGATGAGGAAAAATAAAAATGCAAATTTTTGAAAGAAAGAGAAAGGAAAAGAAACACACTTGTAAAATGCTTCCTTTTTAATTTTATTTTTTTTTTTTTTTAGCACAACTACAATGAAACAACAAAAATCTCCCAAGATAGAAACCTCAAGGGTTAGATGAAAACAAAAGACAAAAAAAAAAATGGATGTTAGAGGTTAACCAACTAAGCAATCAAAAAAATCCATAGGGATTGACCAAACGATTCACAGGATCGCCAATCATTAGCGATTTGGATGGATCATTAGTGATTGCAAAAGTAGAGAACCTAAAATGAAATTTAATTAATTTTAAATGAAAGAAAAGGGACGAGGTCCCATAGGTGCATGCCAGAATGTACGAGAGTTTTTTTTTTCCAACTTTAACTTAATAAAATGAAATAACAAAAAAAATTGACCTTAGAAGACGGTGGGGTTTACCGATACCTATGATGATGAATGTCATTGTTGATGGATAAAATCTCCTTCTTATTTTGCAATGAAGAAACCTACAGAGATCAAATACACTTAAACAAAATTGATTAGATAGATGGATAAACAAGTTACTCGGCAAAGGCCAATTCCAGGAATCCAAAGGGACTTCCTTGGAGGATGTCATCTCACTTTAAAACAATTAAGTAGATTGATACAAAGATAATGATAAGATATAATGGAAAATGATAGATGGATAGTAGATGAGAAGATCTAGAACTCAAGGTTGAAGGGTAAGTCTGTGTAGCTTCAAAGGTGGCCCAGGAAAGGGTGGATGCAATCTGAACAGAACTTCAAAGTAGTCATACCAAAAGTATTTGGTCTCTCTTGTTGAATGTAATGGAGGAACTTGATCTATTCATCGATGTCTTTGATGTCAATGGAAAATCATATTGCACATAGTGTCAACTCATGAAGGATGTTGTATTGTTCCCAAAAGAAGGGTTTTGGACTATAGGAAGGTCGTAAATGCTTGTAATTGGATGAGAACGGCCAAGAACTGCCATCTAAGAGAAAGCCATGCTTACAAAGAACAAGTTAAATGCAAAGAGATAGATAAAAATGATAATAATATGATAAATTGACAAAGAGATGTGTTTTGATAGGGATCCCGATGATTCAGGTTGATTGTTGGTGATTCAAGTAATCGCTAGCGATTACTGCTAAAAGGGACAATTTTGCTAAAAATGATGAACAAAGTTCTAAATTGATATTTTTGATTATTTTTTATGTTTGATTGAAATGAAAATGAAAAATAAAATAAAGGAATACCTTTGGGTGTGAAATGAGCTAAAAGATGCCTCAAATCATCAAATGGATTTGATTGATATCAATGTGCTTATTATTGTGCTTCTTGATGATTGACTGATGAGAAAAAGCTATCAAAATGATGTGTAGATAGTTTTAATGACTGATTGATGCAGGATCTTGATGATCTCTGGAATGACCTAAATTCATTGAGAAGTTGAAAAAAAAGTGCAAGCATGAGCAAAGGATTTTTGAAGATCCTGAGAGAGGAGGAAAAACTCCTATTTATAATCGTTGGTGATTGGTTAGGATCGCCGATGATCCATTTTTTTGGGGAAAACATTTGGGAAGTGGTTGAAACCACTTCCAAACAGGTTTTCGGGTATTTGATGAGGGTAAATGGTTAAAGGAGGTTATGGATGAGGTGTGGAGTTGAGATGTGTTGATAAAATAGGTTTAGGTGGTTTAAAAATGGTTAGGGTAGATTTAAAGTCCTGAATGTGTAACAAGGAAATTAACAATCCTTTGTTAACTTAGTATTTAACTTAGTATTTAATATAAATCATGCCCACATCATACGTATTACTTCAATCCAGCTTAATATTCTTTTACCTATGTACAACCCACCATGATGCAATAATTCCTTTTAGGGAAGAGTCTATTGCACTTATCCTCATTTCTTCTTGAGGTACATGTTTTTGAAATTAAGATAAAAATGCATTTAGATTAGTGGTACTAAAAAAATGTGGAGTTCATTTTTCTTCTACAAGGACCATTCGCATGTCTTACTTTATGCTCTTTACACATCCAATGATTCAAGCCTTCATTCGAATCTACATTAACCAAAGATGCGATTTGCCATGGAATATGACTTTCTTCATTTTAGTCAATATAATATTAGTCATGCGTCGCAAAATCATATAAGCTGTGATATTTCTAATTTATTCAGAGACCGAATGTTATATTGGGATTATTCATTTGTAAAAGGATTCTTGATGTGTGTTTCGACAAAAATTATCATGTTTGTAAACTCTCATGTTTCTCTTTCTGTTATGTACTGCAGATCAATAGCTTTTCTTGATGTCCTACCTTAAACCAACTTTCAACATCATGTGCATATGGTGACATTAGTTCTTTAGGGATAATATAGGGTTTTTGTTTAAACTTATTCATTGGAATGACAATAATTGATTCATTGAGGTGTGATTCCATTTTATTGGTTATTATGTTGATTGTCATGTTTCCATCATACACCCACTTCTTTCGATCAACATTGGGTAATGTGTTTCATTATTTTTCATGTCAATAACTTCAAAATCATCTTTCAAAATTAAGTCTCCTACATGTATCTCGACATCCTCCAACCAACCAATTAGATCTACTCTTCCATCGTTTGTGAGGCTTAGAGTAATAAGACTATATGTTAGAGCAAGGGCTCCCATAGCTTCCCAAGTGGACATTAACATCATGCTTGATATGATTTCCAGTTGAATATGGCATCCTTTATCTCATAACCTCCTAGAATTATATTCAATTGGGTGTCTACATTCCATGGGTTTTTAGTCTATATATACCGTTTTGGTTTCTTTGCTTGCATTGCTTCACCTAATGTGATTTCTAATAATTTTATGAGAAAGTTAGATATGTTTTGTTTGATATATTCACTATGTTTAAAATATCCTATAAAGCTATAATCACTCCTTGTTATTTTAATATTCTCATCATCTACTTGTAAATATGGGCTCAACTTCCCTATATTTTGTGCATTGACATCTCTGTTCGAATTGAGTGGAGAAATCCTTTAGCTTCTTCAAGTAATGCATTTTATTTTCATGGGTCATGTAGGTATATTTGTAATCACGTAAAATTTGGGGTTCCTTAAGGATCTCTACATGCTCCAAGTCTTGTTCTTTCCTCTTCATTATGGTAACGACTTGTAAACTTCTAATTTCTCTAGGCACCACATTGATCATCTTGACTTTATGCGCAGTTATTTTTTCTTCCTTTTCTTCTCTAGCATGGGAAAGTCTTCTATATTGTGTTACACATGCACCCTAAAATATGGACATAATCCTTCATGCTCAAGATTTGATAGATAATTTTGTGAAATGTGGTTTGGATCTCTCAGTAAAGATATAAAATTACTCCCATTCTCTATGGTTTAGGTCCCATCCTCCTTTTCTAGTAACCACCCTAGTATCCTCCCCGCTTCTCACCATAGGGTTTTGTGGAGCATTACATCCTTGGTTTTGGCTCTAGTAAATTTGTATGGTGCATATGATGCTGGTATGCTCCATCTCGGTGATTGTTATGGAGAAGGAGGTGACCATCTTATGTTATTTTACAGAGATGACGGAGCCCAAACTAAACTAGCTTGTGGGGATAATTGAGTGTGTAGAAGTGACCATATTATGTTAAGTCACTTCTACACCCTTAATTATCTTGAATATATAAACTCCAAGTCTCTTCTAACAATGATCCTATAAGTTCACATTTATTAGTTTTCTCATTTATAACTCCTTTCACCCACAATGCATATCACAAGTTAGGAGGTATTGTTCGGGATCAAAATTCCATCACAAGGCTACATACTTGCAAAAGGATTAGGGAACTAAGCCATATTTCCCCTGGACTCAATTGGATACTTGGTTGAACTTTTATAGTATTATAACTCCGGATCGCTTGGATTCAATTGTGTTCCTAGTTGATTGATACTTGTATTAGTATTTATGCTTTGGCCACATTGGGTTTTGGTTTCTCTTCTTCCAATTATTAGAATTTGAAATCTCACCTTGTATTTCAGACTTATAGGACTATAGTTATTTTCTTCACCACTACTTTCATAATTTACCCTTAATGTAATTCTGCGTAATAGAGGATTGCATAATGAAAATTCTATGTACTTGACAATTTCTTCCAATCTTATCTCCTAAGCTCTCAATCACAATTCTATATGTGTTGCAGATTGTCATCTTAATATTCTTTATAGTTCAAGTCTTGGCAATGGAACCATTGTTAGCAGAGGTCCTTGGATCACTAATTTAAGACATGTAACATGTTTTAGTCTAGGATAATTCATATTTGTCTCAAAAATAAACTAAGTTCTCATAGTGCACAATTGTTCAAATTTGCATAAATAAAAAAGAAGACATCAAGAACAAGAAACATAAGATAATTAGAACTACTTAAAATTTCAAATTGAACACATAAAATGGAAAGAACTTGACATAGATTAATATTGGGATCTAAGATCAATCTCTGTGCAATGCACGCACGTACATAGTTTTATACAAAACAACATGATTGTTGAGTTACCAATCCTTTCAAATTCTTCTCATACATTAAGAGGCTTACCCTATTCTCTATCTATCCTTATAAGATGTTATACATTCTACAACTTGTCTTATCTAAAAATAAGCTTATACAAGAGGTTTGTGTAATCATACAAATTATATCCATGTCAATTTTCTAAGTCATTTGACACTTCAAATTGGTAATTGACACAAATTCTTATGTTCCCATCCTTTTTAATGCTTATGACCATCAAGCTCACCCATTCAAACTCTTCTATCGGCACAATGACACCAAAGTGGCAAAAATTTCATCTATTTTTTCCTTAACCTTAGTGCAAAGGTTTAGGTTCATCCCTGTCGGCCTCTTGCGCATCTTGGTTTTGCACATTTAACTAACTTTATGTACATTTTACCCAAGGATACATGCAATCCTTTCATCTCCGATAGCTTCTTGGAAATAGGTCTTCGTAGTCACACATGAGTTCTACTATATTTGTGATATAAGCTTTGGACCAATAATCTCCAATGGTTACAACCTTAGGTACCTCTTTGGTCCCAATGTTGATATTTTTAGATTTTAGCGGTTCATTATATGTCGCATTATATGTTCCTTTATTTTTTATCACATATTTTGTTCCGTATGTGTTTTCAAAAGCTAAGTGCTTTACATCTACTTCCTCATAAATTTGAAAAAACATCTTTTGTTTTCCCTTGCACTTCCAAATTCGCACCATCGAACAAATTTTTCTTCTTTGCTAGAATAGTCATTGGTGTTTTTCTCATCAAACATATTTGGTAGCACCATTCCTTTCTCATTATGAAGGATTAACATTCTATCTTCCATTACATCCTCATTTCTAAATATTATATTCTTGATACTTTGTAATGAAGGGTTCAACTTGGGCACCTTAGATGTGAAAGAGAATGTGTGAACAAAATTATTTTTTCAGACCTCCTAGTTGGATGTTCCTCAAACGCGCTTGGAAATCCACATACCATGCATGTGCCAAATTGGTAGTGTGTGGTAGAATGCATAAATTTGTAGTTCTAGTTCAAGACTTCGCATCCAATATACAAGCCTCTTCATATTACATCATATGTTCTTCAAGTTTGGTTACTCTAGTATAACTTGGGATCCATCGCATGTAGTTTTTGTGTTTAAACATGGCATGCATGGCTTCACTTACTTTGTCCCATGTCTATAAGTGTGGTTGGTGAGTAGCCCACAATCCCGCCATTATAGCCCTAATTGTATACGCCATGCGGTTTATGAGCACTGTTCCTCTTTGAGGGGCATATATGTATCTATTTTGCTAAGATATTCCTTTACACTACCTCCACCTTGATAATTAGGCTTCAAAACCTTGTTCTCATAGCTCAATCTTCCTATATACCTTCATGTGTAAGTTTCTATCTCTCTCTAATTTTTGGCTTCGAGATTGATTATACGGTGCGACAATAATGCCCAATCAACTCATATAACCCATGCACCCAATTTTTACATGTTTAAGTGGTCATATCTAAGAAATCTCCCATTGTAGGAATTCATCTTGATTTGGTTGAAATTTATCTAATCCCTTATCCTTAATGTTGAAGATGTGTTCTAGGTCTTCATGTTCTTCAACATTCTCGACATACGATATAATTAACTTAGGATCCATTGGTAATATCAAGCATTGCGTGCCATTATAAAAACTCATATAACATTTCTTGAAACATAGGTCGATGTTATTTGCATAACACCATCTTCTTCCTAGTATCCTGGAAAATTGTCCTCCTCTCGCTAGGTTTATTACCTCAAAATATATACGTAACCTTACTCCAAGGATATTAATGGAGGCACGATTCAACACTCGATAGGCACAACACATGTTTTATTGGCCATGAATAGAACGTGAGGTGAGCAATATAGTGTTTGCCACTCGATCTTGTTCCAAGATTTGAATGTTAACTTTGGCACATTTCGTTCATGTTCTATCCATTTATGCAAACATTAATTAGGATATCAATTTCATAGTAAGAAAACTTGACATATTTCTTCTTCCCCGCCCTAATCGTGTTCTAAGCACCATATTTTAGATATGATGATATATCCATTGATTGAGAAAAGGTGTTATGCCTTCAATGCATAAAAATCTCTGAGACCTATCAAAATTAGCTTCTTTCCCATTATAAAAATAATGCATCCTTTAAAGCTTCTCGTCTGTGCTTCTAATTTCACCCTATAGTACATGCACCAACTCTTTGGTTTCTTGCAGATCTCCTTCTGTTTCTCTACATTTAGGTAGCCTTTCTAATTTGAGGACTTCCACATTGAATATTTTATAATGGTGATTCAAATGCCCATGCGTGTGTGTCATAGTTCTTCTAGTGGTTATCTACACCTTTCATTCCTAGTTTATCTTTGGTGTACTTAGTTTCTATGGGGTATTCATTACATTCTCGCATGATCTTAATCATCCCAACACCCTTTTCACCTTTTCCTAACATAGATGCATAAAGGTCATGGTAGTCCTCCACCTTATTTTCCTTTCCATAATACTTGCATATAGGGAATGCTAGGTAGTCGCATTAGTAAAGATCCAAGAAACACTACTTATAACAAGTTCTTGGTGAAAACCTTCACCTTCTTCGCCTTACTCTCCCATGACCTCATCCTTGCATTCTCCCATTACGCTCCTCATTATTGTTGTTGTTATTTTCCATGGTTTCCTTTCTTAATCTAAAATATTGCGTCTCATGGATTTGATATATTACACAACAATCCTCAATATTATGGGTGTGTGTATCACATATCTTACAATACTAAGACACATTTATTTGAATCACACGTTATAAGAGTGGGAAATTTCTAACATCATGCTCATCCCCACATAATTTCCAAGCCATAAGCATTGCTTTAATGTTGCGTCAAGGGTAGTTATTCCTTGTATCGATTTTCAATTCATAATTTGTGCACCATATACTACTAAGAATCTACATGGAATTATTTGCAATCAACTTCTCTAACTATGTTTCCATAGATGCAATTTGATCCTCTGTGAATGGGCTTATACTAGTATTAATGCTACCAACATCTTCTCGCATATCGGGATTCTTCCAAAGCTTTGTGTCATTCTATAAACGCCTTGTGTGAAAGAGCATGTCTATAGGGAAAAATTAATCCACCAATAAATCACTACACGTTTGAGTCAAATGAATCCCATAAGACAACTTCAAGAAAAAGTCTTGAAATGTGTATCATATGATTTTAAACTTTTAGTAAGTTCTTGTTCGATATTCTTGAGTGCTGATATGATTTTTTGTTCAAATTTGGGTATATCAAACTCCTTCAAGAAGGTATCCTTTAATTTTTCGTATCGATAACTATCTATTGTAGATCATGCATTGTGTACTAAGTATGCATTCGATCTAGAAAATTAGTGGTGAATTGGCTTGCCTTACGCGCTAGGGAAGTGATCCCTTCGCACATCAAATTAACTCACACTTATGTACATGGCTTATGACAAGTATTAACCCCAAAATATTCTATTAGATGCGGTGATTACTCATATAAATTTTTGGGGCATTGGCTCTTGTTGTGTATCTTGTATAACTCACTGTTGCATCCCGAAGCTAGTTTGGAGTGTCCTAGATGAGCTACTTATTCCACCGTTAGTGGTTTGCGTGGTAATAGTTATAGTATGTCGTAATGGTGTGGTAATTTCTAGCATGGTACATCCTAATGTGCCTACCTACACACCTCTCAAAGTGCCCGAGTTATCTTTCCACCGATCATCATTCCAAATCTTTACATTTTTGGATTGTTAGGGTTAAAATTTATCCTCTTAGGTGTTGGTGTAATCTGTTACAACACAAAAGAAACATGTTATTCAATACCTCCTTTCCTTTCACTATGTTCACTTCCTCGTCACTATCCATTTCAATGAGTACTTGGTCGCCTATATTTTGAGATTTAGTCACATGAGCAAAAAGCGGAAGGTCGGGAAATGATTCCACCTTATGTAATGAAATTACTTCGATAGATTTGAATATTAACATCAATACAATACCAAAGAACACCAATATATAGATAAATGATCACAATATGAAAGTATAATGTTTTAGCCACTTCGAGAGGGAAACCTCCAAACCATACAATAAGACTCAAGTACTCAATATGATCATAATCTACTACTCTCTAAATCATATATATACCATTATTATGCTATGAAATGCACTAATGCCAACTTAATAAGCATATGAAAACATAAATGAATATGATATGACATGATAATAGATTATGTTAGCCACATGTTGGATATCCAAGTCTCGATATAAGTCCTAGGGCTAAGGTTGTAGAATGCCCTCCCCTTCAAAGAAACATTTTCCCCAATGTTGGTAATCTCTAGATGTTTTTTTCAGAATGCTTCATCTTCCCATGTTGCATCTTAAATATCCAAATTATTCCATGTAATCAGATACTTAGTGATGACACTTGTCCTCAACTTCTTAGTGTGTGTCTGTATGATTCCTTCAAGATCCAAGATGACGTGTCCCTCCTCATCAAGCCCATGTAACACTAAATGAGAAGACACCTTCGACCCATTGACCTTATTCAAGTAAGAAACATAGAAAATTGGATGTATTTTGGTTGATTGGGAAAGCTCCAATTTATATGTCACACTACCAATTTTTTGCAACACTTGATAATGGACATAATATTTGGGTGAAATATTGTTCTCTTTTTCTATTTTTTCAAAGATAGTTACTTACATGGATGCAATCATACAAAAACAAAGTCTCCAACTTCAAATCTTCACTCACTACAGTTATGATCATCTTGTTGTTTCATGTGGTTTTGTGTCATTACTAAGTTCTCTTTAAGGCTATATAGAACCTCATGTTGGTATTGAATTTTCTCTTCAACGGATTTTACTCGAGGTTGGACCCTTGATTTGGAAGTGAGGGATGATGAATGATAACCATATAATGCAAAAAATGGGGACATTTTGGATGAAGTATAAAAAGAAGTTTTATACTACCATTCTACAAGTGGTAACTACTTAACCCATATCTCATTCCTATATGAACAATTCATCGTAGATACCCTCCAATTTTTTACTACCTCAAGTATTTCCATCTCAATGGGGATGATATGATGAACTATAACCCAATTGACTACCCAAACATGAGAATAATTTAGTCCAAAAATTGCTAGTAAATATAGGATCCCGATCATTGACTATAATAATCTTGGGTGTTCCATGTAACTTCTTAACTCTAGTTATAAAAGATTGAACTGTATTTGTTGTAAATGGATGTGAAAAGGCATAAAAATGAGCATACTTGGTGATTTTATCCATAACCACTAATTACACTTTTCCCTTTAGATTTTGGTAATCTTGTGATGAAATCCATGGAAACCTCTACCCACCACTCACTAGGAATAGACAGAGGCTGCAAAATGGAGACTTAATAGTTTCACCCTTGTTACACTAACACACCAAGCATTTTACCACAAATTTTTAAAAATCACCTTTTAACCCTTCCTAGAAGAAATCTTTCTTAATTTTGTGATAATTTTTTAGGAATCCAAAATGGCCACCTACTGGAGAAGCATGGAGCTCTGAGAGAACTTAACTTTTAAGGATAGAGTTTTTAATAAGCAAAACATGTCCTTATACCACAATGCATCCCCATTCCATAAAAAATTATCCGAAATGATCGAGTCATGTTGGAGATTCTGAATGAAAGTGTAGGTATTTATGTCATTCTGTCATTATGATCTTGTATGATCTATCCAATCTTCTGTAATATGGACATAGCATATAACAATGCTTATGTGGACTCATCTCTCCTAGATAGTGCATCATCTACCACATTTTCTTTTCCTTTTTGTAAATTATCTCAAATTCATATCCCAACATCTTAGTGACCCATTTTTGTTGTTCTTCAGATGATAAACTTTACTCTAAGAAATATTTCAAGCTATCATGACCTATCTTTACCTTAACATGAAAACCCATGAGATATGGTATCCATTGTTTGATTGCATGAATAATATCCATCATTTCCTTCTCATAAGTTGGTCTCGATATGCTCTTACCTTTGAATTTATTATTCTCAAATGCAATGGGGCAGCCCTCTTGCATTAACACTACACCTATGTTACACCCTAAAGCATCACATTCAACAATGAATGTTTTAGAGAAATACGAGGTAGAAAGAACTAGAGTGGTATACATGGCCTTCTTTAGTGATTCAAATTCTTGAGTGGATTCCTCATTCCAATGAAAATATTATTTCTTCAATAATGTTGTGAGTGGTGTTGCAATTATACCATAATTATTCACAAATCGGTGATAATAACATGTAATCCCTAAGAATCCCCTGAGATTTTTAAGGATTTTAGGAATTTTCCAATCCACCATGGCTTGGATCTTATGGGGATCAACTTTTACACCTTCATGAGACACGATATGACCCAAGTATTCTACCTCTCTTACCCCAAAATCACACTTGGAGGGCTTGGCATACAAGTGTTATTTTTCAAGAGTGTCCAATACCTTATTGACATGATGTAAATGTTCCTCCCAAGTCTTATTGTAGACTAATATATCATCAAATAATACTAGGAAAAACTTACGAATTTTTTTTCGAAACATTGAATTCATCAAACTTTAGAAAGTAGATGGCATTTGTAAGGTTGAAATTCATTACTAGAAATTCATATTAGACCTCATGTGTCTAAAATGTTGTTTTATGAATATCTTCATCACGAATTATGATTTGATGGTATCTTAATCGAAGATCTAATTTTGTAAAATAAACAACACCATGTAATTCATCTAACAAATATTCAATGACAGAATAAGATACTTATATTTCATTGTGTATTTTTGAGCTCTTTGTAGTTTGGACACATACACGAACCTTCATCCTTCTTTCGTACCATCACCACTAGAGAAGAGTAAGAACTATGACTATGGTGAATAATACATGCTTCCAACATCTTTTGGACCATCTTTTCAATATCAGTCTTTTGTAGATAAGGATACCTATAAGGTTGAATGTTGGGTAGTTGGATTCCTGATACTCGCTGAATACCACGATCATGATTTCATTTAAGAGGTAACCTTTTCGGCATATCCCCAAAAACAACTGAGTGATTATTAATAATTTATTGAATATCTAATGGTATAGTTCCTTTTGATGGCCTAACATCTAGAGAAAATGATTTTTCCAAAAAACCCATCTGCTCCCTTCTTAAGAAACTTCTACATTTGATGAGAACTTACCAACCGCAAAGCTTTTTCCCGAATCCGTGCAACTAAAAATTCCCCCTTTAGAATGGAAACACATGAAAAATTCCTATAAATTCGTCTCGGTAGTTCCCAATATAGTAATCCATTAGAAACCTAACAATATGTCTACACCCCCAATTGAAATGGCATACATAGGACATTCTAACAAGTAATCTCCTATGGATAGCTTATTCTCATGACATTTTCATAAAAAAAAAAAAATTTACCACCATCGCCACCATGCCTCGAATATCCGAGTTAGATAAAGAAAACAATTTAAGTGCAAATCCAACTTATGATTGATGAAGTTGTGAGTAATTCCGAGTCAACGAATAATATCACCCTTTCTTTCTTCATAAACCCAACTACCTTAAGGTTTTGTGGGGTACTAATGCCAAAAATTGCATGGAAAGATATAGTTGGTGATATTCATCATCACGATGTCGGGAACCTATTCCTCTTACCTTGATTATGCATCCCCTTCTTCTTCCTCATTTAACCCCTCAATGTAGAATAATTTCTTCTCAACACATTTATGTCCTTTACTCCATTTACTATCACAACTATAAGATAACCCTTTTTAGTTTATCTTCAATTTGTTGTGGAATCAACTGAGTAGGTTGAGGGAATGATGATATTGAGGTGTTATGATCTCTAATGGTAATGAATTTATTTCTCTTTATGACAAGGAATTTTTCCTCTACCCTACATGCCATGATAATAGAATCAACAATATAGAGTAGATTAAAAATTCTTACCTCATGTTTGACTTTAGACCACCAAGGAACAAATCATTTAAACTATCATCCGTAATTTTATCCAAACGCAATGAAAATATTTAGAACTACCGAATATAATCCTAACTCGACCATGTTTGCCTCATATTTTCCAATTGGCTAAAGTAGTTCTCATCCACACTACTACTATAGTGCATTACAGTTCCTTCATAAAAATTGACCATGTGACATTAAGATCCTTATTCTTATTTTGAGTGTACAACCAATGATACCAAGTGAATTATTCTAGTTCCAGATACAAGGATGTCATTACCACCTTTTCCCCACTTGAGACTTGATGTAGGTCAAAAAAATTATCCATTTCGCTAATCCAGTGATTGGATCATTCCCATTGAACTTGCGCATTTCCACTTTTGGAATAATATTACACCACTAGCTAGAAGATCCACCATGTTGTAAATATAATCATCCTTGGTTGGTTTGGTTTGGATATGGTTGTGCATTGTTAGAGGAATTTGAGTGTCTTGAATGGAAATTCATGTCAGTCTTCATGCTTGAAAGAATTCTCATAATCTCCTTCCTCATTAGTTCAAACCCTAGTTACACTTTACCCTTCATTGCTTTGAGGTTTTCTTCTAGTTATCAAGGTTACCACCAAGTGTTTGAAGGTTATCTTCCATTTTATCTTCCAATGTGTGAAGATTTTTGTGGAAGTCATCCTTACTCTCCTATTATTAACCCTTTCATGAAGTTAAATAAATAACTCTAATACTCCAGAATATGAAGATTCCAATTCCATATATTCCTTATTTGGAGTCATTCATATAGTGGCTTGACCCTTCCCTTAGCCTCTAGTCAATCTTCTAGTCATGATGTAAGGTTTAGGTCTTGGGATACAATGATTAGGGTGGAATTTTAGGGTTTTGGTGTCATAAATTTATTGGACAAATAGATATAAACACACTGAACAAACCCTAGATTATTTTTGAAAATATTTACGAAAATATAAGAATTTTTGAAAATTTCTAAAAATAGCATCCTAGGTAGAGAATTTATGAAAAAACCCTTAATTTGATATAACTTGTGAAAAATAAGTTAAAAAAAATTAAAATTTGGAGTAGATCTTACTTGATTGATTTCACAATACCATGTAACAATTGAAGAAAAGTCACTACCATTTTATAGATATAGTCGAATCTTCACAACTAGGTTGTTCGACCCAATTATGGAGGAGATCAAGCTTTGATACCACTTATAATGAAATTACTTAGATAAATATTAATATCAACAACAATATAACACAAAATAACACCAATATAAAGATAAATGATCATAATATGCAAGTATAGTGAGTTAGCCACTTCAAGGGGGAAACCTCCAAACCATACAATAAGACTCAAGTGCTCAATATGATGATCATATACTACTCTCTAACTCCTATATATACCCCTATTATGCTATGAAATACACCAAGTCCAACCCAATAAGCATATGAAAATATACATGAATATGATATGGCATGATAAGATATTATTTTAGCCTCATGTCGCCTATCTCGTATCCCAATATAAGACATCGGGCTAAGGACATAGCATCTACATTATATTGTACCTCCTCATCCTCTTGAGTTATTGGCTTAGTATCCATCTCATCATGCTATTGGTATGATTTGTCACTCCTTTCTCCCTCCTTCCTAAACCAATTTACCTAGTCTCCCTTTGTATTTCCTAAGGATGAATCTTCCCTTTGAAGAATTTCCCATTCAACTATGGCATTTCATTGTGATTTTTCATAATGTAAAATTATCAACACACACTCATCTAAGGACTCCATGGTGCAGTCAAGTATTTACCCTCATTTCCCTTCCTTTATGCACTTCTCATACAAGCAGGAAACTTAGTATCCATGGGGAAGTTCTCAATTCCCAGATCTACCATGATCTTCTTAATCTCCAACAAGAATTATCTCAAGTATAATCTGCACACCTCACGAAAGAAGTTTAATTGTGCTTCATCAACACAAGAAAAGGTTGACACTACGTATTTTAGGACGTAGTTGCGAAGCATACCTTTCAATAATAGTCTATAACATGCATCCATGTTTTGTTGTGTCTTACAAGTCTCCCGGTTGCTATGAAGTCAAATGTACTTTCTTCCCGATTCAAATTCTTTCCCAAGTAGTGGTCTACTAGCCAAACATATAAGTTCGTGGAAGAAAGTTTCGTAGAGTTCATTCTATAAGTTATTTTCCACCCAAATTCTTGGAAGGCAATTGGGGAAAAATATTGTGACTAGGATGATGTTGTGTGAAATATTCTTCTATCTTATCTTGCCAAAGCTAGATATTCTCTTGCATGATTCAAAACATATTTAACATACTTCATCATCTTAGTTAATAATGGTCCCAAAATGGAACAAAAATGTTGTATGTCTAGTTTTCACATACATATGCACACAAAAATTTTACTCCCCCAACATGTGTAAAATTGATTATCTCCCCGCATCAACCTATCACATTAAGGTAGGAAACCTTAACGCGCTAACCCAAGACAAGAGTGATTCCCAGTTCCCATCATGTTTAACATGTTGATAATGAAGTGTTTAATAAGATAATACAAAAATAATAATTACACTAACGCAATAGAAATATAAAATATACACACATATTCATGCACATAATGAATCCATAGTAAAATCCTCCATATTAATCAATAAAACATAGCTCCCATACAGTAATCATTTTTCTACTCTCAACTTAATGAACTCTATTCTATGCACTATCAACATAATGATGTATCTCATAGTTATTTTAATAATGATCCCCTAAGGGATATTTATACTAGTGGGGACTTTCCCTTCACTAGTTGAACAAGAACTATATTTATCCCTTGGGTTCTAAAAATAACACCTAACTATTACATAGGGCGGTGTTCATGCCGCATGTCTTCATTTCTTGGCTCCCTTTCCTGTATGGAAGATATGTTGCTCCCCTACTTTGCATGGTTTTTAGGTTTATCTTTAGGATCTCTATTTTTAAGCTCGAATGTTTGTCCTCAAGCATTGCCTATTTTTCTTGTTCGTGCATGTGTCCACATCAATGTTTTTCTATCTTTAGCCCTTCTTTTTTGGCACACCGAATTTCTTTCCCATGCATATTTTCTATCTATAATTTATTTTCCCACGGTATTCATGCATCTATTTTTATCCTTTTATCTCGCTTTCGTAGGCGTGTTTTTAGCTTGGATCTTGCAGACAACTCTTCATTCTTCCCTAAAAATGTTGCGCACTATAAAGAATAAAGAATAGTTCCCAATGTGGGACTTAATTAATGAATGTAGGAATTTAGGGGCTCAACAACCACATTGATTGGGACATGTTACCAATATTTTCCATGAATTTCAAGTGTGCTAGTAAAAGTATCAAAGCGGGGCCACTTATGAGATTCATTTGTGTGAAATGAATGTGAGCATTTTAATTATAATGAATCCCTTGGACAAATAGTGATAGTACCATTGGCTTTGAGTTTTTGATGTTAGTATTGAGATCTTGATAGTGATTTATGTCATTTCTAAATATACAATGATAATAAAAAAAAGTGCTTATATGACTACCGAGAAATATTTCAAGTAGAGCAGTGTTAAAGAGAATGTAAAATGAGTAAGCCATGATCAAACAAGATAGTAAATCTTGTGGGGTATCAAAATGGGCTGGTATAGTGATATAACTAAAAGTGGGTATAGGATCAATTTTTTTAATAACATGTACAATGGGTTAGAGCTATCTATAATGGATGTGTTGGGATTAATATGAGGAGTGGAATCGAAGTAACAAATTTAACCCGATAATGTCCAAGACTAGTGGACATGAAAAGAGAATGAAACATAGATTCATCATCGTCAATACGGTTAAAATTCATTTTGTGCAAGTTATGATCAATAAGCGCAACAATATCAACATTAATATCCATAGAATAATCATCAACATTATCTTGTAGCATTGCATTATCCAATAGGTTAGGAGCATTAGACAGAACATCATTAACAAAGTAAGTGTGGGCTTTAGAATCTAACCCCATATTTTTTTCACACAATGGTGGTATATGAGTGGAAGTGTCAATGTCATGATTACATTCTCCTACAACATAGGTGGGAAATTTATACATAGGTATGGGCTACAAAGGAGTAGTAATGGGAACTTAAGAAGTAGATATGTCAAGTGTGCAATATTTGAAAGGGTTGGTGTCAACAATGATAGTATACTTACACATCATATATGAATTTACAACATTTATGTACATTAATATACAAAACATCTTGCATAACATGGATCCAAGGGTGACCTATGAGAATATTATAATGTAAATGTGTATCCATGATGTGAAATGTAGTGGGTAACTTTTTAGGACCAATTAAGAGATCAAGAGTAATAGTTTCTAAATTACATCATGTGATATTATCAAAGCCATGTATAGTGATGATAGCTGTATAAATAATGTGCATAGGAACCCTCATCTTTTAAGTAGAGAACTAAGAAAAATATTGAGACCATAACCATTGTCTATTAAAACATACTTAATGAGAAATCCTTGAATTTTTTTTGTAATAAGAAGAGAGGAACACGTGTCCACGTCAAGTGGAGGAGGGATATCAACTTCAGACTAAATGTTATTTCCTTATCCATAGCTTTGAATGTGTCCATAATATATGCAAAAGAAATAAGTTTAGTAGTGGGAAACAAGGTAATAGATTTTAATGTTTTATTTAATATATCCTTATTAATAAGTGCCTTATGTAATAATTATAGAAGAGGTATATTAGCGAGAATGTTATTTTATTTCTCTAATATATCAAACCATTTAGGAGGTACATTATACTAAACATATGGACCCATGGGTGGTGGGGGAAAAGGTATGCTTCCCCAAATGGTTGCTTATTGTGTCATGTGTTGACAACATTAAATTTAGTAGCCATAGATGAGGAAAAAAGTGTGGAAGGTGTTGCAAAACTAGAGGACTATATTTATCTTTTATATCAATGTAAGTAGGAATATCATTAGTCATGAAGCAATTACAACCCTCATAGATATCCCCTCCTCCATATGAGGTATGTGCATGGACCAAGTTAAAGAGATGGTATCCCATATCAAAAGGAGGGAGGGATCCCTTAGGTTTGAAGTGAATACCATAAAATATTTGAGGAAGAGGAATGATGACAAAGAAGAGAAGCCCTCAATCTAGAATACACTAAGAGGAGAACAATAAACCATAGAACCACTAGGGTTTAAACAATGGAGTTGATTCAAAAGTCGGGTATACCAAATGTTTACACCCTTATTAGAATATGTTATAAAAAGTACACAACAATAAATAGGATGTAAGGTTTTTTTATAGGAGATAATTTTGATCTAACTAATTCAAAATTAACCACACATAACTAGAATCTTTGCATTAATACTTGTAACAATGATAAATGATGAAATGGAACCTCAAATACACAAGAGGAGACGAATACTTAGTTGTACATGTCGAACAAATAAAATATAGATGTGTAAGTAGGTGGAAAAGGGAGATAAAAAAGTGTAGACACTTCATTATCAATATTGGAGCGAGAAATGAGAGATGGTGCACGACCGTATAGCTTCTATATGGTCTAGCCATAGAATCATATGATCTCGAAACCTTTTATAATTAGGGTTTCTAAATTTATGTGTGCTTTAATTCCTAGAAATGTGATTCGAGTGTATTTCGTGACTTGTTTGCACAACTTCAACATGACCTGGTAATCATAGGAAACAAAGTGAAAACCCTAAACATTTGCAATACCCTTCACCAAAGTATTAGATAACAAAAGGATGAATCATGTATGTGGTGATGCTAGACTAACCTTAGTAGTCGACCCCGCCAAACTAATCCAAGTGTTGCATTACATGCCTTCATGCGGGATCAAGCATCATGTAGTTCTCCTAGGTGTTTTTACAAGTGTGAGTATGATCTACGAATACCCTATATGAGTTTCATCATGTATCTTGACAAAAATATAATGGGCTAACTATAGAATAAAATGTACCCAACATGTTAGTAGTGTGGTGTAGTGTGCTTCAACTATGTGACCAAACTCTTTTCCCCTTGAAACCTCTTGACAATGCGTGTAAACAATTTGATCTTGTTAAGACATGGCTCTAGAACCTTTACATGCTTGGAAATGGAGGAAGCTAAAATATTTGACCTAGTTGAGTGCTTCAAATTTGTAGTAGTGGATGCTCTAAATGATGTGCAACTAATTTAGGAAGATCTAGGAGAGATTTGAGTGCTTTTGTGATATTTGCAATAGTATCTTGTAAGAGTACCAAGTGAATAATGAAGTGATTTTGACTTGCTTATACATCCTTTAAATCATGACAAGAAGATGAAATGACACAATAAATATATTCAAATTGAAATCAAATTCAAAAGATAAGAAAGGGCATGACCATAAAATTTGGTCGAAATTTGTATAACTTATCCTAACCAAGTTTTATGGTCATGTTCAAGAAGCATGTGATGTAAAACATATTTTTTTATAATGATACTCATGGACTATTTACAACTTTGATTGATTAATATTTCCCGAGTTTGTGACATAATAGATCATGCGAGATGACCAAGTCACAAAATATCTAGAGAGATGTATTGATTAGATTTAAAATGTGAGCATTTGTCTTAGTAAGGGAACATAACCAAACTTGTCATTGTTAAAGGATATGTTACCAAATGTGTGTCTACAACTAGAACCCTTTCCTCACATTCCTCTTGAGTTGCATTGTATTATCACAAGAATTTTAACATGCATATTAATCCATAAAGCACCACCTTTACTAGATAGAGTTGTCATGGCAATCCACCTTATCCTTATGGGCCTCTAGTCAATCCATACTCAAAATGATTGTAAGAACCCAAAGGAAAGCTGTGAAGATTTATAGTAGTGATGAATGGTCCCATAATCAACATAAAACCACTCATTAAAGACCCAAAAGAATGCACACATCCTAAGATGTCATCTCAACATCTATCGTTCAACCAATGTAGATGACACCATACTATCTCGATTCACTATTCTAGTTTTAAAAACTAGTCATCCGCAATGCACATGGTCCCAACTCTAATGTTTACACCCCAACCTTATTGTTATCCATTACTTCAAAGGTATATGGGTATGCACACATTTCCTATTGTCTACCATGAAATGGGTACCTCCATCCTTATAAAAAAGTGGGCACCCCATACCATTGTTGAAGTTGACGTAATAAAAAATATTTCCTAGGTCATGTTTGGTCCAAACTTGAACATACTCCATACACAAAACAAGATTCAGCGATGTATGAAGGTGCTACTCAAAAGAACTGTTGTTCCCTATCAATTTATACTCTCCTTGTTGAAGGTCATGAAATCTTATCGTATGTTGTTGCAAGGAATGGTTATGTTGGTTGCAAAATTTGCACCATTGTCGAAAGCTCCCATGTGATGGCATTGACAATCAAACACCATAGTGGAATGAAAGATGATAAGATTGATCATGGTGTGCAAGAATGACCACTAAAGAAGCTCATTGGTTAGTCGCCAACTTAGATGAGATATATATATATATATCAAGAAGGTACGGAATTTGGTGGTGAACAAAACTACAAACTTATGGGTGAATCTATTTGCTACTTAGAGGAGCTCGACCGAGTGTTGGCCTTATAATTTTCTCAAAGACCCTAGGAAGCTAGTGGTAATAGATACAAGAGAATTATTTTCTCTCAATTCATAAGCATTTGTGACATGGAATTTAATTTAGAAATAAAAGCATAAGTTAAGTACGGATGGTGATTTCCTCAATCATCTCACCCTTTAATGATTCAAGGAAATCATTATATGTAACCCTCGTATTATGCGAGTTAAAAATTTAGGAGTGAGCCATTATGAATTGAATTGTGTGAAATGATAACAAACGATATTAATTAGGTGTATGTGATTTGGGTAGTGCTTATAAACTTATTCCCTGGGAACCTTCCTTCATTTTATAGCACAACTAAATTAGTAATGGTGTCTAAAGTTAAACATGGTGTATTAAAGAAAGGTGTGATTCACAAGGAGAAGTAGGAAGAAACAACCAAGTTAGTAAAAATCTCCTTCGCAGAATTTCTAAATAGGGAGATTGGGAACCTATGCATAAGGTTGTGGGTTAACATGTTCTAGAAACTAGCGAAGGAACTTGATGATGGAAAGATCAATGACCTCAGCGTGCATATGAAAAATCTCTTAGTTGGTCCTACAAAGTCAATTGGGTGCAATAACATCTTTGACATGGATGAGAGTTTGAATGGACCGAATATCATCTCAATGCAATTAAAAGCTATCTTTTACATGAAGATATAACCTTGATGGAGAAGACCTTGTTTGCTACCCATGGTGATGAGATTAAGACCATATTGTAAGGCCAAAAGATGACGTTCATGGCTAAAGGAGTCAAATATATATCAAATTTTATTATCAAATATATCTCATGAATATTTTATATTTCCTATTCAAATAATACTTTTATTCTAAAAATGTGTTTTATAAAAGCATGGTATTATTTGTTATTAAATTTTGAGTAATGATTTATATTGTAATTATGATATATTTAGTACAAAAGTACTTATTAATTGACTAAATTGAAACAAAGTGAGCAATAAATACCAATTCAAAATATTTGTTTATGAAAGTTTATCTTTCGTGTTTTACTAATGCATATGATATTTACACATGGAAAATGCGACAAAAGTTTTGTATACATACATATTTCAGAAATACAAAAAAACATTTACTTATATAATTGTTTTGGGATTAGTGGAGTTAGAAAGACACTAACAAAGTTACAATTAATCTCATTTTTATTTGAATGAAATGAAAGATTTTAATGACGTCCACGAGGCCAAACAACCTATGGGACCCAAAAACAAAAACAAGCCAACCAAATACACCAAAGAAACTAGCCCAAAACTGTTACTACTTTTTCTTGATTTCTTTGCTAATCTTGAGCCTTCTATTATGGATTTTAGTCAAGTAATTTGTTGTTTTTGCAATCTTATCCTCTTCAAATAGGGTTGTGAGAGCTTCCATTTTTAAAAAATCAACATAGCTACTCTCGAATGTCCTCATATGCTACACACTCCATTAGGAAATGCCATTCCATTTCCACATAACCTGACCTACAAAACTGGAAAACTCTTTCAGACCATTTCTCTTTTGGTGTTTTCCATCTTCTGTTTCACATCTGAGATGATGCAAACTAGTTTTCAATTGGGCAATTAACATTTTAGCTTTCCACTTTATTTCCGCCTCCATATAGTGTTTTTGCTCATGATCACATGTGGGATTAAAGTTCTTGACATAGTATTCTCTTTTTCTTCCTAGTTGTTTCATCCACATGGCAGTTTTGAATTTCTCTCTCACATACTTTTTGATATCCCCATTAGTGTTAGGACAATCCTGCATGCTAATTCCCCAATTCTTCATCCACTTTTCATTATGCTTCATCCAAGTGCACTTCCTTTTATTCAACTTTTCTTCCACTATTATCTTGGGCCTCGAAGACCGTCCATGCTTTCCACTTTCTTCAACTACCCCAAAAGTCAAATAAAATCTTCCACCTCCATTGAGAAGGCCCCAACTTCAACAAGAATGATCTCGTAAGGAACCTGTGGATTTTATTTTGAAGCTACTTGTGATAAAATGTTTTTGTAACCTTTCTATTTGTCTCCATTTCACACAGCCGACGTGTTGTTACCCCAAACTTCACAACCATATAAAACCACTAGAGTAACAAACAACCCAAAAAGAGTCAACTTGGTTTTCCAATCCCACAATTTTGTTGATCTGCATCTATTTTGGAGCATATATAAAGCTTTCCATCCCCTTGTATCCTCTTAGCTCTACAGGCCTCCCAACTGAGATTACTGTGAAAGTCAAGACCCAAATACTTGTAATCATTTACCACTTGCAAGGGACCACCTTCGAACTCAAAATTTATTTGCCTTGGTTTTCTTCTTAAAGTAAAAATCATTATTTTGGTTTTACTCGTGTTCACCGCATCCCCACCTCTTTACAAAATAATTCCAAAGATCTCAAGTGTTCTTGCAATCCATGCGTTGTTTTAGCCATTAGGATAAGGTCATCAACATAAAGCAACAATTTTACCACATAAGAAGCTAGGTGGAATCCACTCCTCTAACTTGTCTATGTATAGCCCAAACAAAGTGGGAGATAGAGGACATCCTGTTTGACCCCGATGTCACTCCCAAAGCACTCAGATAAGCCATCCTTCATTCTTATTTTGGCTTGAACTTGATCATAAAGCCTATGAACCACTGCCCTATACTTTTCTGGTATACCCAATTCTTCCATTCTGGCCCAAAGTTTGCTTCTAGGCACCATGTCAAATGCCTTTTTGAAGTCAACAAAACAACAATAGACCTCTTCCCCTTGCTTGTCCCAAACCTTTTCAATCAGTGTGTCTGAGGGTGACACAATGATCAATAGTAGAATGTTTTGGTCTGAAACCAGCCTGTCCTTTCGCCCTCTTACCTTCCTTTTCAGCCCAAATACTAATTCTATGTTCCACCATACTACCAAAGAGTTTTTCAAAATTAGATTAATCATAATAGTGCGGTAGTTTGATGGATTGTTGACATCACCACTTTTGTGAAGAGGAATGACAATGTTGGTTGTCTAGTTTTCTAGAAAACCATACCGAATAACTCTGTTGAAAATCTCTTTTATGTATGGCGCAATGTCATCCATACTCCATTTTAAAAATTCTGCTTGTAGCCCATCAATATCTTGAGCTTTGCCTGTTGCTAACTTTTTGATTCCTTCCTTGATGTCCTTTGTAGAAAAGAGTTTGTCCTTATTTTCAATTATAGGAGGAGGAGGGAGAGGATCTTTGTTTTGATACAACATTTTTGCATATTCTAACCATTGGATATATGTGATATTGTTCTCCACATTTGTTCTAGTCTACTGAAGATCTCTCCAAAAACCTCTTGGATTATTCTTCCTTTTAGAAATCAGCTCCTTCTCCTTATGTTTATGAATTCTTACTTTTCATCTCTCACTAGATTTTTCTACGCTTCTATATATGTTTTATCCTTTCCCAAGATATTCACCATTTTCTTTACAACTTTACAATCATCATCGACCCACAGATTAGCTAGGAAACTATTTTTGGTACTTCTTATGGATCTAGAACGCTTGCACTCTAGGAGTGCCTTGTGAAGTATTACCATCAAACTATTGTTGTTCATAAATCTATTGTTCACTTTGAAACTGCCAAAATCTTGAATTTCCTGAATCTATTTTGTAATCATAGCTTTAAAAGTGTCTTGATTCTCCCGAGTCAAAAGAATTATGCTTTGAACATTTTTTTTTTTGGCTGAAGATTAGTCCTTTGTTGATCATAGTTTTTCATATTAATCTTCATAAGAACGAGTTGTGATTTGATTTCATTTCAGTTTGACAACTTCTTATCTCTACCTCGATACCCGTGACATAATGTTTTGTGAACAAATAGCATAATCCACAACGCTTTTTCCATTGTGAGTATGACATGTGATGCTTCCTGACTTCGGCCATGCTTTTACCCCATTACAAATGATCAAATTATGTAAACTACATATCCCAATAATTTAGCTCAAAAATGAGAGATACCACCTTTTTGTCTTGTGAGACCCTTTTCCACTTTGTTGATCATCTTCATCTAACCACAAAGGGTTGTTGTTCCACCCCTCCTTCATACCAAGGTAAAGAGCCTAATTATTTGTTGTTCTTGCATTAAAGTCCCCTAATAAAATGACCTTGCCCGTGGCATAAAATTCTACAATATCTTTTTTCAATGCTACAAAAGGATCTTCTCTATCCAGGTTCCTTTTCTTATATGTTTTAGAACCATAGGGAGCAAAGTAACAAGCTACTAGATAAATTGTATCTTCCTTGTCTTTCAATTTCATCCATATGTATTGATTGTGCGGATCCTTTTTTTCCTCCTTTATGACTCCTTGCCATGTTTCCCTAACCAAGATCGTTACCCCTCCATTCCCTTTGCCATTATCCACCAACTCATTCCAAACTAATACTTTTACATAACCTTCAAATTCTGGCACTCTGCAGCCCTCATGCTCATGAGTTTCAACTAAGACAATAATATCCTTACCCTCTGCTATGGGCCCCAACCTAGGACCCCTCCTCCAAGGGTAGCCTCTACAATTCTAGCTAACCAAAGTAAGATGATCCTGGGGACCCCGAATCCCTATTTATTATGTGTTTTCTTATCACTAAATTGGGCTTTCCCCTTGTATAGCCACACTTCTCTTCCTTCCTTTCTTGTTGCCATCACTTTTTCCCATTCTTTCCTTCTTTCTTCCAACTATACAAGAGTTAGATCCTCATCTATATAGAATTGTGTGCCTTTGAGAGACCACTTGTTTCTTAATATTTTATTCTTATCTTCCACGCTTTTCAAGGTTATCTTTATATTTCTAGTTCTACCCCCTTCAACCACTTTACCAATTCTGTTTGCTTGGAGAATATGCCCTACCCATTGTAGTTTATCTAGTAAGAAGTCATTTACAAACATTAGTAAATTCTCCTTCTCCCGTTCTTTCAACCCCTTGATTATTATGTTTGATGCTCTATCCGACGATCTTTTTCTTCCCACATTTGCAGCTTGATCTGCTTATTTATCATCTCTTTTTGTGTTTTTGTTGGTTCTCTTACTACCTGTGCCCATGACTTGACCTCTTCTAATTTTTCCAACATTTTATTTTCCTTGATTTCCATGTTTGCCATTGTTGATTGTATCTCTTGATCGTAGAGTATCTCTTTCTCCACCTATTGAAGCTATGCTATTGTTCCTACTTTTTTTAGCTCAAGCTTTAATGTTATTATCTCTTGTTGCCATGTTTCCATGATGTGTTGCAAATTATTTATCTAGTCTTTGAGCATCTTATTTTCTTGTTCTAATTTTTGGTTGGATTCAATAATCTCATGAAACTTAGTATATTTCATTTGCTCCTTCATCTCCATGTTATCCACCCTTCTCTTTAAACTCAGTAACTCCTTAACATACAACTCTGATGACCATGTTAGAGGTGTTGATATGGGGCTATAATCCCCTTGATTTTTTTATTTCCAACCTCCTTGCTATGTTAAATTCCTAGTGTTGCTCGACCTCTTATTGATTTGCTTCCCCTTTACGCAATAAAGCTGTCTTTGTGTGATCACCTTAGTTGTTTACCCACATTTTGAGCAGTTCTTGTGTTATGTTTGCATTTGGTGAGGTGAGGATCTTTCTGGTAGACTTGGGAAGAATTGCTGCAATTTTTTACCTCCCAACCGCTTTAGCTTTCTTGTTATCTTAACTTGTCTGCGCAACAAGATCCTTTTATATTGTTTGGCATTCACATATGTTAGTCTCTCTCATGTATCCACAAGTTTGATTTGATTTTCCTCATGCTTTTTAGAGTGAATAGGCAATGCTTCTATGTCTTCTGTTGTGGGCGTTGTGTGGTTAGCCCGGTTTTCCGAAACATGAGTCAAGCTATACAGGATTAGCATGCTTGTTTGAGGATCCAAATGTTTAATTTCGAAACTATTTTTGCACTATTTTTCCCTTTTGAATTTTCCATTTTCCTGTTAAGACAACTTGTGTGTCCTTCAAATTTCTAAGTTCTTGTATCTTTATGGGTGTTTCATTATCTTCCATGATTCTCTTGTTCATCATGCGAAAAGATTTATTGTTTTTAAACAATGCATAAAAAAACAAAAGGAAATCTTGGCTTCGTGTTTGATTTGGACCGAAATTTGGATATGCAAAGAAACTTATTTAAAATAATAATAATAATAATAAAGGCACATACAACTGACCTTGACCTCCTCTCGGACCCACTTTGGGATCTATGTCAATCGAACTGCTCGAACCCACAACCGCCCTTGCACGCCCCTGACTACCCATGCTTGCAACCCTTCTAGGTATTACGAACCTTCTGTAACACGTTGATCTTCTTGTTCTCATTTGTTTACGGATCTTAAACCCGCATCTTCTTGTAACACACTATTTGAAAAAGAGAATCTGTCCAGGAAACCTCTTTCTCAATCCCCGTGCCACCCGACCTTGATTATTTTGAGTTTCCTTGCCTCGGGAATGAAATTCGAGATATGATGAATCTCATAATGGTATTATATCATAGATACTTGATTCTCCAAAATTTAATTTTCTTACATGTAAATGTGGAATGTTGTTGAGATAAAATAACTAAAAAATGTTTTCTTATTAATTATAAATACAATTTTTTTTTAAAAACCCTCTAAACATGTCTTCATTTATTTCATAAATTTTTATGTTGCAATAAAAATACCAAATTTAAATATGTAATATTTAAATAGGAAGCGCATTATATTTTTCTACTCTCATTAAAGTATTGAAATGGAAACATTATCATAATGTATTTTAAAACGTTCATGACTATTTGTTAAATGATTTCCTTTGCAATCTTGATGGAAATGATCATTAAAAATTGTGTAATAAATTTTAATAAAAGAGTTATAGATATAGATTTTTAAAAGGTTAAAAACTAAGTTCTTGATACTAAAATTTGTTAACACAAATATAATATACATTATAAAACTTCATCAATTTTATGATTATTAGTTTAGGAAATTTGTTTGAAGACCTTCAATCTTTTAGTTTTGTGCAAAGAGAACATCAACATGATAATAATACATAAAAATGTTAATTTTTAGGATACATAATTTGTTAATTAGGTTTGTTGATTTATTATTTGTAAGATATTTTTATTAATGCACTCATAAAAAATGCTTAATATAAATATATTAAATTTAATTTTGCAATAATTTGTTGATTGTATGGCAAAATTATAAAGAAACATGATTATATAAAACTTTATTAATAAGTATTATTAATAAGTAAACTTTAAATATTGTATTTATTATGATTGTATAAATAATCGTTAATTTTTCCTTGATTTCAGTAATATTTTCTATCGTGTATTTTTTGTAGTTGTATAGACCCTTGAAATAAGCAAAAGATAATTAAAATGTGTACAAATTTATTGAAATATGTCTAAAATGTATGAAACCTTTTATCTAAAATATAAATTTGATATAAGAATTTAGGAATGTAATACAAAAGTAATAGCTAGCAATTGCTCATGAGTTGCAAGTTACGTTGGAAAGGATGTAAATGTAAAGTTATTTTGAAAATGTTTGTTGATGTGATCCCTTATTTAGCACCGTAGGTCTAACATGGTGCATCTTGTTATAGTGCCAACCTATGTCTATAGATTGATTCACATAGCATTACTGATCATCTCTACAAAAATATTGTATTACATTCCTAAATATATAAATTAGATATAAGAATTTAGGAATGCAATACATAAGTAACAACTAGCAATTGCACATGAGTTGAGAGTTATGTTGGAAGGATCCTGTAAATGTAAAGTTATTTTGAAAATGTTTGTTGATGTGATCCCTTATTTATCATTGTAGGTCTAACATGGTGCATCTTGTTATAGTGCCAACCTATGTCTATAGATTGCTTCACATAGCATCACCAATAATCTCTACAAAAACATTGTCCTTTTTGAATTGATAGAATTGCTTTACATCTCTCACAACAATTTGTCTTACAATGATGTTGGAGAAAAACTTGGTTGCAATGTGGCAATCAACATGCATGAAAATTCTTGACAATGCCAACAATTGTATGAGGGGGCATGTCACTATGTTGGTAGAGGGATATTGTTTTTCCTCTCCTTGTCCACATCACTCGATACACATTTTGAATATGGAAAATGACATGTTGCCTACTATATGTGGGTGCGATTTGTCTCCTACACAAAAATCCAATACCATTTTACAACATTTAATCCAACTACACCCAAGTATCTTTTTAGTTCTTCTATCCTTCATCAACCTCACCCCACAATGCGTACTTTTACATAAATATTTGAAAAAATAATATAAATTACAACCCCATGCCATTGAAGTTTTTCAACCCTGATCTATTAAACCTAACATGGCTACATGTTAATAAAACAAAAATGTTTATATGGTTAAGGTATGTTCCCCGAGACCACGTCTCTTTGAGGCATTTCGTCAAAAATTGACTTACCTTGTGTATGCTTCCACCATTTGCATGAGTATTAGGGCACTTTGCAACTACATATGACAAAATTTGCTACCATTTTGCTTTGGTGGTTGTCCATGGCCTTATCTAAAGCTCCCATTTTAGCACAAGCCAAGAGGATGCTAGAAAAGGTTGCAAAGTTTGGCTTTACACTTGTCATTGCATTTTCATACAAGTATGATATTCCATAAAAGGATATCATGTTCTGTCATTTGGTCAAACACTTGGTATCCATCTACTAAAGCTCCCATTTTGGCATTTAAAAGTTGCCAACAACTTTCACCACATTGTACATACATATCAAATGACACACCTGCAACAATATTTAACAAAAATCACTTCCTATTATGTATCGATGGATGCCCATACCCCATTGCAAAGCTCTTATTTTTCCATGGGCTGCGAGTATGTTGACGAAGGTGAGTTGATTAGGTTGAATATCTGTTCAATGCATTTGGTGCAACAATTTCAATGGCTCATGTAAGACATTTAGTGGAACAATTTGCATGGCTGCAACAACGCTACCCATGACCTCCAACATCAATGGCTTAGGTTGGGTGTTGGTTTGACAGAGCGAGCAAGTTGTGGGTGCTAACAACATTTTTCCGCTAATTTGATTGTCTCTTTAAATGATTACATGACATGCCATACTATATTGGACACATGTCGGTTGCATTTGGTGAAATAGTGTCAATGCTCTATATTCAACAATGTAAGAGTGAAAAGGGTAAGTTATACATTCTAACAAGTCCAAGGTTTCAAGATCTAAAATCATGTTCATTTAATCACCAACTAAAATATACTATAATTATCTGAATGAGGGTAACAACGTGAGAGGTGAGCCACACCCAAATTACACCCAAAAATGATAGTCAAAGAGTGTTATAGTCTTAGTTTGCACATAAAAGATGACCAAGTAGATGCTATATATAACCCATATAGCTCATCCATGACCCCAAGTTTAAACAATGTTGTGTACAAATACATAATGTAAGATACAAGAGCATGAATGTAAGACTACCCCAAAGTTATACAGAGTGAGAAAGAAACCTGGTTGTGAAAGGTAGTAAATCTTGCTATAGTTGAGATGTGAAACATCATTGTCTGCCCCTAGGGCCATGGGGTGCATGCAAACAAGTTTTTGACAATCAACACTACAGTTCATAACATACTTGCACTAGCAAACCAAATTCTCCAATGGATTCATTGTTTCAACACAACATCAATATCTCATTGTAGTCAATGAGACCGTATATCCTTTAGACATTTTGTCGAACCATTTTCTGCATATCCCGCAATCATTGAATATAAGAATGCAAGACTTATTTATAAGGATGTCATTAGTTATTTAACTACGAGATGGTTCTAACCAGTTGTAACTATATAAACTGTTTTGTAATTACTTCATTCATAATATAATGACTGACACACTATCTCCATGGTGTGCAATCTGTATTCTATTTATTTCTTCCTTGTGCACGTCTTCCAATATTGGTATCGGAGCGAATCAAGTGAGGAAGGAGAGAACAGATGAAGATCAGTCCCATTAGGGCACGAAGTCTGAATTGAAGGAAATCAAAAGTTTTTCGTTTTGATTTTCAAGGGCATTTTTACCACAAAAGGCACAACCGAGGGAAAAATCGAAGTGAAATCAAGGGCACAGTTGTAAGAAACGAGGGTCGAAGTAAACAGTCGCATTTTTCAAAGGCAAATGCAGTCGCGCCATTAATATACAGTCACGGAAAGACAGTCCGCGAATTCCATGAATTTACAGTGCATTTCCGCCATTGACGAGGGCATAGCAAAGACAAATGCAGGCCACGGATTTACAGTCGTGGAAGGGCACGTTTTCCAGCCATTACAGTCAAACAAACAACGCTGGAACCAGACGCGAATACAGTCACGATTTTCGTGTATGAAATAACCACAAAACCAGAACAAATATACAGTCGCGATTTGCAGATTTCAGGAGAATAACACAGTCATATTACACGAAAAATGAAAATCACGAGTGTTTGAAAAGGCACACTTGGAAGTCACATTCGTGAATTAAATAGAGGACGCAACAAAGTTTCAGACTGTTTGTGCTAGTGCACAGAACTATGCACATCACAGTTACAACAAAGTATTTTATTCTCTGTTTACTCATTTCGATAAAAATACGTATTTATTTTATTTTATTAAAATAGAAATTCCCGTAAAAATATTTTGTCTAAATTTTTATACATGGAAAGTGAAAACACAAATTCACATTATGAATAAAAATTTGTCGGGCATTGTAAACGGGAAAGAGACATCACCCACCAATGCATCGAAATTGTTAGATTGACAAAACATAGATGATAGAGCGAAAACTATTATTGGCCTTGTTTTCTCCAACTCGAACTTAATGTAGACCTAGATAAATCATCTAAAGAAATTTGGGATGCTCTAAATAAATTATTTGGAGTGGAAGTAGTTAATGCCAAAATTTCCCTAAAACTTCAGTTATATAGGTTCAAAATGGATGAAGGAGTCTCTATGTCAACCCACATCAATAATTTGAGGTCCATGATCGACAACTAGCGAAGTCAAAGTTGCGATTGAGGACGAGGTTGCCAAAGCTATCCTATTGACTTCAAAATACAACAATCTAGTTTTTACGGTAAGTCAAATTCAATCTCAATCTCTAGTTGATAGGATTGCAACTCTTCTAGTGAAGAAAAATCAACTACATAAGATGCAAAAGGTCATTCTCGTAAAGAAAGTGCTTTCTTATCTAGAACTAGAAACTCCTGTAGAAGATCGGATAAAAATAACGAAGAGATTGAATGCCATTATTGTAAGAAAAGAGGTCACACAACATCATATTGTCGTGTTTGATCCAATGATGTGCTCAAGGGTAAAGGCATATCAAATACAACCAATATAGCCATGGTTGAAGACCCACTAGATGCATAAGGTAGTGAGGATAGTGACAAATACACAATATAAAGATGCTCTAAACTTTGAAGGCAAGAAAGAATACAAGGTAGATGAAGCTTGATATAGATAATTGCTCGAGATAGTTCAGAGACTGTGGATCTTGAGAATTATACCCTAAAGACGGTCATGAGACAACTTGATGGAGCTTGTGGATGGTTCAAGTATAGATAGTTGTCCAATAATTAGGAGATTTGTGATTCGGGAGTTTGGGAAGGTAGAATCCGGTAACTCGGAAATTAATCCCGGGAGCTATACCTTTACAAAGGTCACGAAACAACTTGATGGAGCCCTACCTAGTCATAGCATTGCTTTCAAAATGAAAGCCTACAAAGATTACATGTTTTTGGTTCTAGCTTTGTCAAAATGTTTGTTTTTGCTTTATGAAGGATAAGCCTTAAGAGGGGGTATTAGAATGTTAGACTTACTTATAAGGATGTCATTAGTTATTTAACTACAAGATGGTTGTAGCCAATTGTAACTATATCAGTTGTTTTGTAACTACTTCATTCATAATATAATGAGTGACACTATTTTCATATTGTGCATTCTTCCTTCTCTTTATTTCTTCCTTGTGCACGTCTTCCCACACTTTGAAGTCCATGAGACCGCATTTTTGCGGGCATTTAATTGAAGCAGTTCACATACCCTATGCATGTTCCACATTTTGTAGACATGCCTCCTAGGGCACTCTGAAACTACATCTCGCCGAAAGTTCCCTTCTCCACAATGCTTTGGTGGAAGTCCACAACTGTTTCAAGCTCCTTTTTGGCACACACTGGAAACATGCTAGCAACCGATCACGGTGCACACTTGTTTCTTTGCACGCACTTGGCGATACAATGTCAATGATGTGTGAGGATACTAACATCCCATGTTTGCTACATGTCAAAACAACTACATATACACAATGGTGGATTCGGTCAAAGCGGCTAAACGTGGAGAATATACACGGCTCAGGCCAAGTGCCACCACCACCGTCCCCATAAACAACGCAGACAAAACACCACATGCAATACTAGTTTGTTAGGAAGTCATTTTATAATAGTTCTCCATTGTAATAGTTTATTTATTTGTGAGAGTTGTTGAATAATTAGTTATATGGCTTATGTGTATAATGGTTGTTATAACCACACACGTAAATAGGTTTGGAAGTATATTGGGTGGTTGTGAGAACACCTGTAGGATACTTTGCTAGAGATATTTGTGGAGTTTATTCGCCTTGAATGTAGAATAAAATCCTCCTATATATTTGTATATTGCAATGTTGAATAATATAGGAATTGTTGTGTCATGTACTTTACATGAATCTGTACCAAAGTCATTATTTGGTATCGAACATGTTTATTCTATGGGAGAAATGATTTATTGAAAAAAAATCACAAGGGGCCACTTTATAACTGGTATTGTTGCCCAAACATGTGAGCCATTTCTATGATTAAGGCTTTGTTACTTGCATAGTGGTATTTCAATTTTTTGTGAGATTAAGGTTGTGGATTCTTGTGTGTATGATCCCCTATTCCATGTTCAAGCAGTTGAAAACAAGTACCCATTAGGTAGAGAAAGCAATGGTATTTATTATGATCTTAGTCTAAGATTAAATTAGATAGATATCTGAGGGATGCATCTATGTATGTGAAGATTTCGAACCGTGATTTGATCTATGCCCATGCGTCTTGCTCATCAGTTATCTATATTTGCTGTGTAGTCAAACTCAACCGAGATCTATATTCTAGTTACTTCATACATCTGCAACTATATCTATCGGTTTATGTTGCCTATCCATCTCCGCTAAATCGTTGACACCATGATATCCATGAGTTTATTCTGTCATATCGGGCTTGATGATTCGTCAATCCATCTCCATAGGTGTAGCAAAAATTTATTGCATTGCTGACATGTGTTTCCAATTACTTCAAGTGCTGAGTGAATTTCTGACTCGATCTGCATTTGGTATGATTAATGGCGTATGAGTTCATTTCAATTGCCAGAAATCATCATTACTTCGAAGGGAACATGGAAGAAATCTGAATTGAAAGGAAAGAAGTGGATTTGTTTTCTCTCTATCACTGTCACTTCAAGCGTTGACAAACGTCCCCATCCCATATATCTTCATTCATGGTGAAGCTATTGTTGTGGAAGCAGAGACCTAACTAGATTTATCAATGATTAAAATTTCACATTCCTACATGCACGTAGACATAGAGATTGTTAGTTGTGGAAATTATTGGCATGATTTCAAATTGATGCTTGCTAGTAAGAAGATTTTTTTCGCTTCCACCATCATTTCCATGCAAAATCAGTGGTTTGCTTTGTCAGATCTCCATTATTTGTATTATTGGACACAAAGTTTGATTCCTACCCAACTCGGTCAATTCCATTCAGATTGTTCATCTAAGCTATAAAACATCTCACGTGGATAGATTTTTTTCCAAATCGAACGTTTTGGAAGTTTGTGGTATGTATATTTCTAGTATGTATATTTCCTTTGGATATTTGGTGTTAAAAGAGTCACTATTAGAAAAAGTCATTGTGGGTATTTTATCATCTCATAGTCAATTCTTTAATTGTGTCAAAAGTCTATGTTAAAGTGTCATAAGGATATTTCAATGTATTAATGTCAAAAGTCCTTTTGTTATTATTGTGGTGTCATTTTAGTTTATTTTATATTAGAAAACAACGGGGGTCTATAGAGTAATCTTTTATTGCCCAAAATTTGATTACTGAGTGTAATTGAACTAGTGTCATTTATAATTGTGTCGTATGTTATCATGAAATGTCTCACCATCAAAAGTCAATTATGCGTGTCAAGTCGATACGACGTAGAGTCCTTTTGTCCGAGTCAAAGTGTCATTTTCAAATTTGTGAGTTGTCGTCAAAAGATTGAGTCATTGTAAAAGTCTCAGAAATAAAATAATAATTAAAAAAATTGACTCACGAACGTATTTTCGGTGTTACCCAATGCCCTGTAAAATAAAGTGTTTCACATTATGGGAGGGAAGAAAATAATAAGCTCAATGTGGAAACATATGAATTTCATGTTTGTATTCCACTAAATTAGCAACAACATTTCTTGGAGGCGGAGGCATCGGAGGTGGAGGTCAATCAACAACCTCTCGTCAGTCACCAACCACGGTGTTGCACGAAGCCATGGTAATAGTGTGTGTGAGTTCGTTTTTTATTTCAAAGTTGCAATTTGTTGTGAGCAATATGATTTGAGTTCCTATTTTGTGTTGAATAAATGAAATGTTCACATTGAGGGGGGGAACATGGTCTCAATGTTCCATTTTCATTTTTCCCTCTTTTCAATTTGTATTCAATGAGCAAGTGTTTCCTACATAATTCCCTGAAGGAAAAACATAGTGGACAAATGAAAGCACAAAGGAAAAACAACATCATGATATATGGGTTGTTGATTGTCCTGTAAAACCATCCAGATCATGAGCACGCACGGACGACACGCTGCGAAAAAAATGTGATTGTTTTTCTCCCATGTTCGCACTAAGGGGGGAATGTTAGGAAATCATTATATAATAGTGCTCCATTGTAATAGTTTATTTATTTGTGAGGGTTGTTGAATAATTAGTTATATGATTTACGTGTATAATGGTTGTTATAACCACATGCATAAATAGGTTTGGAGGTATATTGGGTGGTTGTGAGAACACCCGTAGGATAGTTTGTTGGAGATATTTGTGGAGTTTGTTCTCCTTGAATGTAGGATAAAATCCTCCTATATATTTGTATATTGCAATGTTGAATAATATAGAGATTGTTGTGTTTTGTACTTTGCGTGAATTTGTACCAAAGTTATATCTTGTCAAGATGCGGTAAGTTACGAGAGGGTAGGCAAACATCATAGGAAAACCACTCTGGTGCTATTTCATGGTGAGACAAGTAAGATGACGGCTGCTCACAATTGGTTTCATTCCCAAACTTGTTAAGATCGCTAGGAAGAAAGCCCAACGGAAATACAACGCTTTCCGACCAAGGCTTCTTCAAAGAAAGATGCCTCCGACGTAATAAAGAATTTCTAATGTAAATGGAAGGAAATTTTTAATATAAAAGATATGACAAATTAGAATAAAAGTTATACTCCAAATAAATACAAATTATATGCAACATATAGGAACAGTGTACCACGACAGTATAAATTAAATAAAATACCTCTTGTTTGTATGTATACCACACACAAAACATCCCTCATAGTATAAAATATAACATTTTCCTTGAAAAAAATGACAGAAAGTAACTAACTACATTTTCTTAGCAATTGGGTAATAGGGCATGATTGTTTGATCTTTGCTGCATATGTTAGATAGATTGTATACATTAAAAAATGCAAAAAATTCATAGGTCTTATGAGTGTTGCTCATTGGTGAAAATGTTGGCTTGGAATGAGCCCACCAAGGATCAAGTCTTGTTGAGGCAAGGTGTAGAGATACCCGAAGCGGAAGGATCGTTCCTTGGGTGACTTTAACAGATTAGATACCCCCTAGTCGTGGCTACTTAGCCAAAGGAAGGTTTCAATATAGATGTATGCTTACTCATAGTGTAATCAGTTTCTTAAGGGCAGAGATGCTGATATCTATGTCATCGCAGGCCGACGAAACAAAAAAATGTCATTGTTCGATCTTTGCTACAAATGTTAGACAGGTTGGATACATTAAAAAGGGGAAAAAAATTGTGGGTCTTATGAGTGAAATGCCACCTTATCGCAATCACAAAATCTGCAAATATATGAGACAGACTTGTGGGAGCTAATAATGGAAAATTTTCTTTTGTGAAAATCGTACTTTATCATCAGACAAAGAATTGCACTCACTGATTTCATGTTAAGGAATATCATAGTACAAAGAACTAGTCAATGAGTGGAAACTTATTTCGCAGAGAGTTGAGCTTACGAAAGGAGAAGCCACAAAAAGAGCTCTTTGAAGTTTCAAATCTTTTTAACATAGTAAATTCCTATAGATTAAAATCCATAGGGCACTCCAGACCTTTCAAAATTAATAATTGCTTGGTAACACCATCGCTTAATTTTGCTGAAGTAACTGTGCTCGAAGATAAATCACTAGAATGCCATTACTGAGAAGTCAGATTTTATTAAAATTCAAATAACCAATAACATGAATCCAAATACTTGTTTAACGTCTTGCTGTTATTATGGATATTCATAGCAACACAAATTCTTGCTCTATTAGCCAAGCTATTCTGTAAATGCTTTAGGGTGGCATGCTTGTTAATTGCATTAATTAATTAATTCAGTGGATATTATATTGATCTGGAACTTTGGCAAACGTGTGTTATAGATAATTCAAGTAAAATGCCATTAGTATAATTTCAACCATTATCGTGCAATAAGCTAATTGAAAGTGATAATATATCCTCTCCGTCTGCCCCAGACACCTGCAAAAATTACATAAACAAATCATTCCAAATTCAATATCATATATTAGCAACAAAATTGATGCATTCATCTGGAAGCAACTGTGCACTACACTGAATAACATGTTCCTGCAAGAAAATATAGATGGGAATTGCAGAAAAGCTCCTCGGACAATCACACCCTATTATGTTTCAATGGCTATTCATTTCGTGTTTACTGGATCAAGTAAATTTTTACAAGATACCAAATTTTACACTTTTTGTCTTAACTTTTTCATGAAAAAACAAACGTGACAGGATACATGTGATCCTTAACAATAGAAACTCTTACAGCCAGACAATCAGAGCTGCCTTTGAATGTACTGAAGATGAACAATGGAATAGGACCGTACATTTCCAAATATTCTGATTTTTCATGCATTCAAAATTACATGCCCAACAACTAGCCTTGTCACCCAACTCAAAATACAGATTAATCCATTAGCCCTTCAGATAATAGGCAAGATATTTTCTCGACGTTCTGTATAGGAAGATCAAGTAATATTTGTTATCCATGACCAAGACAAGGTGTATGCCCATCATAACAAGAAATAATTGGGGACAAATGGAAGATATTTGTATCGACCATTGAGCAGAAGAAAATATATACCATAAAGAATTACATACACATTGCAATAAGCCCAAGCATAATATGAATTAAATAAATACAGGAAAACTTGTTACAGCATATCACGATTATCAAAAACTGAAGGCAGGTAAGCCGAGCTGTTTACTCATGCCAAAGGCATATGCAAAGAACATTTAATAATAGCCTGGTACCATTATGCTTTACCATCACAATCAAGTTCGAAGAACTGGCTACTTAAATGTGCTCTACCAATGCAGGATAGCTTTTGTCACGATCAAATTACATCTATTGTACAAAATGAAGAAGAGGGCATCCACCCAGTATATATCATGAGCCAAGATTTGGGAATATGTGTTATACAAAGCTATCAAGGTGCCAAGATCGTGCCAATATGCTGAAATGCATCAGCAGGAATTTCCCTCCCTGGTATGCTTACCTTCAAGAGACTGGAGTACCTGATGAAAAACATAGTTTGCTGATTAAATCCAAGAGTAAATATGCTTACCAGTTTAGGAAATGGGTCTAAAGAATTTCAAATTTCATAGCTAAAACCAATATAAGGAAGATATAGATTAAGATATATAAGGAAAGTAAATATATGATAACTTAAATGATTCAGAAATAGTTATTAAGAACAAGTTCAAATGAATACTCTGAGAATGAAAACAGAGACTGATGTTCTCTCACAAATGCATGTAATGCCTGCAGAAAGAAAGAGGGATTACTATTTATTCAAGGTAGATTGCATTATAAATTTACTGCTCAAGCATCAATTGTTTGTTGAAACAACCAAATTAATTATGAGGTTCACAAAGAGAAACACAGTACCTCAAATGGCATATTCAAAAGTTCATAATATGTACGAACATGATCAAGTTTCTGCTGCACAGCTTCACTATTGATAGCTGAAACTGCAGCCAATGCCTGACAGGAAACTTTCATTGTCATTGAATTTTGTATAAGACTAAATATCAAGAGCACTCAATTTTAGAAAGAACTTTATAGCAACAATGACTGTTCTATTCAAAAGACAAATATTGCTGATGAACACCCCCTATTTGTAAAAAATAAACATGCCAACCACTAAAGTATGAATTAACCAAAGAATTATTACATTGGGAATATTAGGATTTAATCTTCTGATTACAAATTGGCATTGGTATTAGCAAAGTCAGATAAGAAGGTATTCTTCATCTGCCAGATGATGAAGCAGAATTTCTAAGAAAATTACAACAATTTTATTAATGCAAAAGTAACTTGGCTTGTCACTTACACAAGTGCTAGCCTCTAGAGTACTTCATAAACTTGACACCTTGTACATGTACTCATACTCTAGAAAGACATCTACTTAATTCCCATGTAGGGTCAAATTTTGGTTGGCCTCCTAAATGAACTACTTTTGAATTTTAGTATAAACAGTAACACTAACTATATTAAAGAATCAAAACTACACTCAAGTACAAAGACGGTATTTAGAAGACATAATAAACACAAAAATATCCACATTTTAAGTTCCCAGGGCAAAGTTCACAACTTTTACTCTTTCCTTAAGAGTAAACTGCCCTTAATTCTTGTTTTAGATTAGGAAATTGCTGTTCAAAGTAGAATGGGAGATCCCATCTATCAAGGGAAGGAAATTTCCTTTTTTTTCCAAACAGAAACCTCATGATTTGATCAGGTAGTTCTCGTCCTCGTGTCAAGAAATCTGGAAGTGGGACGTGGAAATTCAGAACAGCATTTTGTTGATCTCCATCGCATCATCTAGAGAAGAGGGCCTTAAAAAGTAGGAGATTGTGGAACGGTGCACAATCATTAAAAGTCCACAATGCCCTCCATAACAAGAAGAAATAGCCTAGAGAGCAGTGCAATTTGCATGAGCAGGAGGGAAGCTGGGAAAATCAATTACATAAGGGCTCTACAATTTTTCTATTTAGATTTAAGGGCCAAAAGAGATAAATATGAGAGATTTATGATTGGTGAAAATGAGATATCCACTAAGTTATAATAAATGCCTTCCAATGATGTGCATGAACTGTAATGTCCCCTTTTCGAAGCTAGTCGCTATGGAAGACCGTATGCCCATTCCTCCTCCTGTGGGCATCAAGGAAGGAGCAAAGGAGGGGAACTTGCCATGGTTGTAAGTGATGTACCTTCATAATTAATTATTTTATTTACTAATCATGGCATTGGAATGGTTCGACTAGGGGAAAGAAGACTTGTCAAACAAAGCAAGGAGAATTTCTATTTCTTCATTATGAGGTCAGTCTTCTTAAGTGAAGATTAAAAAGTGCATTAGGAGGTCGGCCATGAAGGTGGGGCTTCTAATACATCATTGGCACCAAAGGAGGGGTACTTAAGGAAGTTCAAATGGAGAGGAGGATTATCATCTTTCATCTATTTTGACATTTACTTGGAGTGGAGCTAGTGTAGCTTTTCTTCTTGCCATTGAAGGACGAAACCCTTCAATAGGATCACACTTGGGGACGGAAACCCTCATTTGTGCATTGGTGGCTTCATACGGAGGTCACAAGTGAGCTTTAAGGAGGATTTCATATTTATTTCTTCCCTTCTAACCCTAAGCGACTTGCTTGGGTGAAGGGTTTGATATCATCTAGGGCACTTTTGGACAATTTGAGTTGATATTATTGTTCTTCATATTTTATAAGGCTGGAATCTACAATTTGGTGATTTTTGGAGAGGTTTATGAGCTATTTTTAGCCCTTGTTTGTGGCTGCCCTGTTGCTATCATAAAATAAATTGCAGCTGGGTGTAATCTCTTATTTTCTCTATTATTTTGATGTAATTTGGATGGATAAATGTTGTCGTGCTTGAAATAATTATTTAGAAGCATTTTCAGCTGTTATTGCATGGTTGTATGATGATTTGAAGTGCCTATACAGTTTGCTGCCCTAAAGGACTGATTATTGATTGCTCAAATAGGGTTAAAGTGTGTTTCCAGTCATTTTCAGATTGATGCTTGTTGGTTGATGGTGTATTTTCAGATTTGATTCATTTGGGGTTGTGGCCAAACCCTTATTTTCAGTTTTTCCCTAGAAAGGGGCACTACATGAACCGAGTGGGATGTTTATGAGGATTAACTCCAATTTTAAAATGCTTCTTCTGCATTTTTGCCAGAGACAAACTTATTGCCACTCACCTATTTTGGATTACTTTAATTGAGAACAAAGTTCCAATTTCTAGAATAAACTCCATGCAATTCCTGCACACATTCGTGTCAATCATACTATCAAAACCAATACAGTTATCATTATCAAGACAAACATTTCCCTTTTCATTTGGCTTGGCTTCAAACTCAAACTTCTCTATTTGTGCCCAAAAAATCTGTCTGTTTTTCAAATCATATATTGCAATTGATTCTTCATGTCTTGAGTTGGTATCAAACTGTTTCACCCTAAAAATAAAATTGAGAAAAGTTCAAACTATATTAAAATTGGTTAGATCATACATTACTATCCGTTCCATGATTGTTGAAAAACAGCAGACTGGAAAAATACTGGAGAAAACGGACATTACTTTGAGGCCCTTTCCAATATTTCCAAAGAACACGAGCGATTAATCTCACTGCCAACTTACAGAAAGTACTAAATCCTACCATCATAGAGTGCAATACAATATAGAAAATTTATTCTTCACAGAGGCCAGCCATTGGATGGCCTTGTTAGCTTCTTGTTGTGTAGATTTGCCCCTGTATTAGCACCAAAATATACAAAAACAGCGACTGCAGACATATATGCATTTTGAATATTGAATTGTCGTAGAGTGCAATACAATATAGGAAATATATTCTTTGCTGAGGTCAGCCACTGGATGGCCATGTTAGCTCTTGTTGTGTAGATATACTCTTGGATTAGCATCAAAATATACAAATGCAGAGACTGCAGGCACATATGCATTTTGAATGCTGAATTGCCATATTGTGCACGATAATATAGGAAGTATATTCTTTTCAGAGGGCAGCCCTTGGATGACCTTCTCAGATCTTGTTGTGTAGATATGCCCTTGGATTAACACCAAAATATGCAAGAACAGAGACTGCATCCATATATGCATTTTGAATGTTAAATCGCCTCGTCTCATAAATCAAGGGAGGAAAAGTTGGCTTGCAAGGGCATCATCCCCTTGACCGGTGCTTGGTCCTGCTTTGTTTCACCTCAAATCTTCTATCCAATGGAACAAATAATTTCTTCCAATAATATGAGAACTTCATCCTTCTCTTATCTAATCAAACTGCTCCTTTCATTATTGCCATCAAGATCTTCAAATCAGAAGTTCACATCCGTTCACGATCTAGTATGGGAAAAACATCACATGTAGCATATGTTGAAATCACTGAAAGTAAACGTGGGGTAAACCCAATGCAGTAAATCCCCCACCCATGCAGTTAGGGTAACAATACAAATAGCCATGTGGGGGGAGTAAGAACCCCGAAGAGCATGGGCTGATGAAAGTCATAGTCTCATCAAACATCTCTGACCGTGCCCAAGATAGAGGAATCATCTGTGTCATCGTCTATCATTGTGAAAGGGCCAATACAGGATCTGATAATGTTCCTCGAGGAATGTCTAGGGCTGAGGGGGCAGGTTGGGTAATCCTAGGAGGAAGCAAAGCACCCCCTTAAAATTCCTAACATCCAAGTCTGAAGAATTCTGTGGCAGAAAAAGAAACTCGTAATGTGTGCTTGCCTCTACAACTCGGGAGGCGGTCACAAAGAAGTAGATCCATGATGCCTAGGAGCAGATCCACAATGCTAAGCAGGATTGTATTGCTGTAGCCGAGAGCTAGTGTGCTGGGGTAGCGAGGGAAATTAAGAAAATCTAGTGGGGGTATATGATCAGTAGAAATGCCTAATATATTCTGAATAGCAATAGGTTGGACATTTTCTTTTATCATGATCCAAGGCAATGTTAGCACAATGGGTAAATGTGTGTCATGGTCTCTTTAATAGGATATCCATCATGCACCTGAACTTTTGGCCTTACTTTCCATGCTCATTCTGACTAAGTGTTTGAGCATGGAACTGTGTCAGAATGATTTGCGTAGGTGTTATTTGCTTATTGCAGATGGTGTAGAAAACTGTAAGAGTATTAGTTGTTTATAATATCATTCAACTCCTAAAAGAATCCCAATTGTAAATTATCTACTGTGAATCCAAGTTCTAGACATTTAAAAATGGTCAAGTTTGTCAAAATAGTAACCATGCTTGAAGTTGATAGTTTCCTTGCCTGAATTGCCCTTATCTACTCCGAGTTAACAAACAACAATGATTTTGAGATTGTTCTTGGCCCAAATTCCCACAACAAGAAGTGAAACATGCAACACTAAGAACATACCCAAAAAAATCAGAGCCCGCATTCATGTGTAAGCATAATAATGTAAAACAAAAGGAAGCGAATTCCCCAAAATATATACCTCTTATCTGTATATTGCAAGCTCATTTCCACAGCACAGAAATCAGTAAAAGTTATTAAAGTATCAATAAGAAAACCCAGCCTCCAATTTCCAAGTTTAAAATCTTGTTGCCAAAGGATTATCAAAATCACTGTTTCATTGTTTTATCATTTATGTTATGTTGACCTCACTTTGAAGATATTTATGTAAAAATTGAAGCTCACTTCCATAGCACACAAATTCAGTAAAAGATATTAAACTATCAATAAGAAAACCCAACCCCTAATTTCAGATTTTAAAACTTGTTCCCAAAGGTTATCAAAATCAGTGTTTCATTGTTTTATCATTTATGTTATGTTTACCTCACTCCGAAGATATTTATCGAAAAAGTTCAATTTTTCAACCGACTGCAGTAAGATAATTCATACTGAAATAAAATCAACACAGAAATATAGATACCTGTTCCAGTGCAATACAATTTCGACATATTTGGCGGATACCAAACAAATTTATGGACTGCATATCATTCAATGCCTGCATACAGTGCGTAGATGTTACATCATGCTCAAAATAAAAAACAAGGAACAATTTGAAGATAATATGTTCTTTACATTTACAAAACTTCATCCCAGTCCCACGCGGAAAGACTTTAGGTAGAATGTAACATATAATGCCCTAAAAGAAGAAAAATCTGGGAGTTTACTATGTTCATGCATGGATCTATGACTGCATGTAGGGAAGCAATCCATATAAGAGAGAAAGAACCTTAATGGATGCAGTCGCTGAAATACTACAGATGCCCCCAAAGATATAGTTTCGCTTTGCCTCTGAAACATACGGAGCCATCTCTTCATCCCTCCTCGTTATCTATTAGACACAACACATGTAATTCAGAACGTTGCTTTGTCAAATAGATCAAGCATCATATTTTTGTTTGGAGAAATGCATCTTATGATTACACAATCTTGGCAAGTATCACATTTTGATTAGCTAAACTTTAAATCCCTACTTAGCTGCAAGAGAAGGTAATCAACCTCACTCACACTGATATAAAGTTTCCATCTATTGTTGTCCCAAGAAATTACAGTCTTGCAACATATCAAACATGGTAAATGTTGCACAAAAACAAATGGATATCAAATATGATACATTTCACAATTTTGGTCTGAAATAGAAAGTTATCTATGAAAGGATACCTATGATTGCATAAATGTGCAGTTTCCATTGACTCAAATCAGCAAGAAATTCCCAATATAACATGCCAGTTTTGTCCATCAAACATTAGCATTTTTATGACTAAATAGTAAAAACTCCACATGGTGATCTTGTCCATCAAACATTAGCATTTTTAGGACTAAATAATAAGAACTCCACATCTAACACACCATGCTACTTGAACCAAAGCCAAATAATACAAATCTTCAGTTTAGTATTCAGTTGAGGAACTTAAAATATTTGGAATACTCAATGACATTACATGCAGATTATGTATTTTACTATGCTGCAGGAAACTCCAGGTACCTCTCTCATTTTGGGTTCTGATCTTTGTCCTGGTCCTCAGGGGATCTGTTTCAGAAACACACAAAACACTGAGCTGTTCTTGAAAATGTCCTGGAAACATCATATGTGTTGCTGTACTGTTTTCAGGAACATTCTTGCATTCGGGTTCAATTTTAGCCTCTAGTACAGATATTTCTCACCACGTGGGTCAAACTTCAAAAAACAATTAAATAAAGACAAAATTCTAACCCACACCTAACCCTCCTCCAACATAATGTCCCTCCTTTAATCCTTACAACAATCACATTACCAAATGGATAAAAATGCAACTCTCACTGCAATCCAACAACCTGCCTCGAGGCTTTATACTTGTGATGCAACCACCTCAAAAGCACCCACTCATTGCAATCTTTTATTGTGACAAGAAGAAATATGCATCCTGAAAGTTTCAAATTGATCTTTGAGCAATCTCTCGTACAGAGCAAAATGATAGTTTGACTAGTTCTTGACTATGATCTACTTTACCAGGATATTGGTACAAGTATGGATATTCATATAGGGAATCCCAATTTTGTAGGAACTGTGAATACAAAATGGCATGGAAATGACAGTACATACACAAACAAAAATAAACATATTTATGCATAAGAGGCCCAAAATCACACGCAAACAAAAAGACACGTAATATCAATAGATTTATAAATTATGATTCATATAAGCAAAACACAACATTCTATCATTGTCAAGAACTAGTCAAACAAATCATTATATCCATATGAGAGACTTCCGAAGAATAAACTTCAAACTTCAAGCTTGCATGGTCTATCACTCTCCTTGTTGCAATGAAAAATTGCGATGAGTAAGGGCACAATGAGTAGGAACTTATGAGGTAGATGCAACAACCATAGAAAATCTTCAACTAGTTGTAGGAACAACAGTGAGCCTTGAGATAGCTGCAACAATAGTAGTGAGGTAGGTTGTAGGAATGATCTGAGTGTTGTATTTTTATTCTTTTTGTAATGTGGCTATTTTAGGGTTTAGAGTGAGAATGGATAGGATGCGGAAGGGAGGTTGGAGGCAGAATAGGTTACCGTTAGGATTTTTAAGTTTGTGTTTTTTGAAGCTTGACCCATGTGCGTCTACAGATCCATCCTAGAAATGACCTGTGAATGCAAGGATGTTCCTGTACATCCCCAATGCTTCCAGGAACAGTCCGATGTTTCAAGTATTTTTGAAATGGATACTATCAGTATTAGGACCAGGATTAAAACCTGAAATATAGATTATAAGAGGGGTACTATCAACATAGACTATTATAGTTTGGTGTATTTTGAACATATAAATCATAATACACACACACACACACACATATGTATGTATGTATGTATATGTATGTATATTGTAGGTTTTTAATTTAAGTTTAATTTTGCTTATATTTGAATGTGTGATTTTGTACTTTTTATGCATAAAATGTGGATATTATGCTCTCTTTTCGTATTTATTTTTTTATTGTAGCAATATTTTTGTACACCCATTTCCATAGAAAATCAGTGTTACACGTATTACAAATTATCGTCAAGCAGCATTTTGGTTTTGCGAGCAACAGTTCACAGTATTCAATATTTCAGTCAATAAATGCTTGCGTAAATATCCGAAAAGCGCTCAAGAACCAGTTTTGAAAGGTATCATGAGATAAACCAGGAAAGTGGTCTCCTTGCACAATTCAAAATTTGGAGTTTATAAATAAAACAATACGAGATTTATATTACACTTCACATATACCCATACAAATCTGAAGTTTAACATAAAAGATGCTTTGGGCACTAGCAATGAAAATTAATATTGTAAGCTTAAAGAAGGGATGAATATGTCAAGTTGATGGTTTCAGAGAATTGGAATAATTAAAGATGAAGACAATGAAATTATTGTGTGTTGTGCTTGTGCACTAGAATGGCATAAAAATCACTTCTGAAAGGAAAAAAATTATATGAAGGAATAACTATGGTAGTTCATAAATAAACCAACCTGTGTTGTGAGGGAAATAATGAAGTCCTCAGGCTCTTCTGCATCCTGATCCTCTGTGTAATCCCTGTTTGCCATGTCCTGCATCAAACATCACAAAAGGAGTTTGAACATTATAATTTAACCAATATGCCATTGTTCCTGCAGTGAGTATTAAGATGCGAGGGAAACCAAAAGAAGCAGTACGCACAATAATGGGAAAAAACACAATATTCTAGCTTCCTATTGAAGGAGAAATGACCAACCTGCAAATGAAATAGCGTCTCCAACTGCATTTCAATTCTTAGAACACGTAAGCATTCAACTGCCAGATTCCTATACTGATCAGCAAGAGATGCAAGGCTTGCAGTAAGTGCACTGCTGGTTCTCCTGTGATGATGCATGTGATAAGTACTATCCTTCTTATTATCATTTGATGACCTTGAAGACGCTTGTCCAAGCCTAGATAAATTGAAAAAGGGATTAATAAAGAATTTACATAATCAAATTCCAAAACTATACTGATTTTCTTCACGACACTTGCCTTTTATTGAAATGTGTCAATATATTTTCGTTAAGATGATCACTTTTACACACTTGGACAGACTCAAAAAATGAAGTGGAATCCAATGTATCGAGGTGATCCAACCTTAATAAATTGAATACTTCCACAGATATTTATACTCTAAAATGAAGAAGTGAAACAATAGAGATTTCAGAACTATAAAAATAGAAACAGACCATTGAGATTATATAAACCAATAATACATATATCCCCAAAGAGTCACCTCTTCAAGATGAGTACTTTCCAGTCATGGACGGTGAATGGAAAACATGTATCCAGAACAAAAATTCTCAATGGAAAAACATCACGCATTTACTAATTGAGCTCACACCAAACTGAATGGTGACGGAAAAACACACGCTCGAGGAATTCACCCTCTTCGATTGAATAAATGAATGGAATTTTTTAACAACGTACATGACACCAAACAGTCTATGGAACCAAGAAATGTAACAATAATGTTCCAGGCCAACAGAACTGCTTGATCAGTTTGCTGTGGGCTGCCATATTGATCTTGTAAAAATCCATTCTCTTTTGGTACTAGCTACTAGCCAACAAGAATATTCCCTCTTCTTCCGATTACCAGTCTACTTTAGCACCATTTCTATCTGCTGCAGTCTGTTGGCACATTTAAACTCCTCCTGTCATAAATGAACATCTGTTTTTCTGTTCTGCATAATTGCCTTTAACCTCTGCATATTTTCAAATATTACAAAAGTACAAAATAACATTGTTACTCATTGAATTTGTTCCCTTTTCCCCAAATTTTCACAGTTTTCTGGTGCTAAAATGTCAAATTTTCCCTGTGATCCAGAAAATATATTGTCAACGTATGGAATACATGAATTACTTAGATCAGGATCCCATGCCTTCAACTGACATATGTTTTCTAAACCTTCCTTGTCTTTTTATTATATTTGGAACATCAGTAGCCACTAACTATATTGAATTTTAGAGAATGCTAGCATCTCACGATAGATGCCAGCCTTTTGTTCTACAGCTAGACACTAAATTGGTCAGAAATTCTTTTCATTTGGAAAAACTATTATAGATGTCTACTAGATACCACAACCAGAGGTAAACAGCCGAGAAATGACAACCAAATGAACTGGCATATAGGTTTGCAGAGGATAAGGATGTTGATCTGAGAATGCTAAAGAGAAGACCTATGAGACAAAACTTTGGTTGCATGGCATCCACTTACTGGCTAGAAAGGGCTGAGTAAGCCTCCCTTTCAAGCCCTTCAAATCTCAATTTAAAATATTATTAATCTCTGCAAATGACCAAATTAGAACTAGTGAACTGAAGTAAATGCCTAGGAATAACAACAGCAAACACGAGGATCTCAAAAAAATCCAGTTCAAGTAAAAGATAAAATAATTACAAAAAAAGTGTGCAATAGATATAACGCATGTCTGACCTATGGCAGTGTAGAAGATGAAAGACATATATAGCTACTTCCAAAGGAAAGAGCTAGTTTCCCTAGCAATTATAGGTAAGAACATTGATGTTGACACCGAGTGCCTCCTGAAAAATGCCCTTTGGAAAAAAACATGGACTGATAGACACTGGGGACTAGTCCTCGGTGACATCAAAAGTATTCACACCAACTCAGTGAGCCAAAGAAGCACTCCCTGTACCTCAGGCCAAAGAATCCTGACATTTGGGAAGAAACTGTTTATTTGTCTGTAAAATACATAGTTACCTAAGTCTCGGGGACGGGGATGGGGAGACGGAGGAACAGGGTTTTCGGGACGGGAAAAAATTCCCAAATTTTGGGGACGGCTATTAAAATAATATATAAAATATTAATATTTAAATATTTTAACTTTATTCAATGAAATTTAGGGATTTAAACTCTATTCAGGTACTTTCAAGATTATAGTTTAATGTTCTTTGTAAAAATAACAACTTTTTAAAAGTAAAAACATCAAAAGTTTTTTGGAAGATTTTTAAAAAATTGGGGACGTCCCCTCCAAGTCCCCAAGTCCCCGAAACGTTCGGGACGTCCAGGACGTCACCAAAATCTAGGGGACGCGTCCCCACGTAACACTGGTAAAATATGATCCCTCCACGAAGCCCCTGAAGAATATATTCAGCCCTTCTCAAATATGGGCCCGACCTGAGGGAGGTTCCAAATAGTTTGGGTTGAAAGGAAGTGTCTGTTAGGTCTCTGATTGTTATACTAAGAAATATCACTGGTGGTGAGCTGTTTAACTCTAGTACTTGAGATAAGATGGAGCAAAGAGGCTATCTGCATCACTGTATCAAGAGAGCTTTGAGATCATATTTGATTTGTTATTATATTCAGTAATTAGAATCCTCATGATTCAGACCATGCTAACAGCATCAACAGAACTTTGAGAACATATTTGATTTGTTAACATATTCAGTAATTAGACTCCAGCATCCCCATGTCTTATTTTGTAGTGGATGTGTAATGATGACGTCTTTCTATTCCATTTCATGTTTAGGAAAAAAAAATATATAGTATGCTCATGGAAGAGAATTTTAATCAAGCAGAGCATACAAATAAATCAAATGCTCGTCTAAAAACAAACACAAATGATGCAGAATTACTCTTAGGATTGAAATTTCAGATGCCCAATGTAAGTAGTAATGGAACTCAAAATTACAGCAAGTAACAATAGCTTCAGGAGTGCCAAAAAGAACTCCAACTCAAAATGAAAGAAACAAAGCCCGAAGTAAGGAATCCCAGGAAAACATCTGGTTCAAACCCTCACCTCTAACAAATGCATTCTGCTATAAAATTAACAGCACTACCAGACCTCATGTTAAGGCTGCAAAAATCAGAAATTTAAACTTTCAACGGGCCTTCAAACACAAAAAAATATTATCCCAGTTGACATCCTCCAGAATACTCGGCAGTTTAATTTTTCTAATTCTGAAGGTTCCCCTCAGTTCAAGAATTAAGCACATACAGATGAACATCAAGAATAGTGCTATAATAACGCATGCTCTGTAAGAATCCACAATCTTTTTCTCTCTTGTTCACTATTTTCCCCTAGCCCTCATTTACCTTGAAAAGGAGGAAGAAGGCCCATACCTATCCTACCATTCATGAAGATGTATAAGAATTTTCTGTTTGATCACTAAAGTGGAATAGGTACATCAAGATACTTTAGATATGCATGTTGACGTTTAGATACATTTTGGTCAACACATCTAAGATACTCTACTTCGAAAAGTCTCAAATGCAACCCTAACCAAACATGGGCATAGAAGTTCATATAATTTTAAAAGGGGTTGTGACTTGACGATAAAGGAATTATACAAAATCCATTTGTGAGAAGTTTCTGAAGTTTCCTCCAGCTAGAATTATCAAAAATAAAATTATTACCTGGTTACAAGCTTCATCTTTAGAAGAGGATAGAATTTTACCAAATTGAAATATATCGATTGCTAAGAACTTAAGAAACAACAACAAATCTATGCTCCTTCACAACATAATCTGAGAAATCAAAGTCACACTACTTAAATGCTATGTAAATGGATATGTAAGTGCACATCATGATAACATTGGCATTAACTTTCAAGAGAGAACATTTCCACTTACTTCTCAATGGAATCTGCAACATATTCCAAAGAATCACTGAGTGCTGCTAATAAAACAAGCTTGTGATCATCCCTGATAAGATTCTCCTGCTCATTACAGTTAATATTAATATCTCAAACCTAGGGCAAAAATTACTTTATGAACAAAAATATGATGTGACATCAATCCTGAATTTGTGTGATTGAGGTGGATGGAAAAGCTACCAGCATATCTGAATTGTGCTTGCATGATACAACTTACTTTCCACATGTCTTTGGTTGTGTAGTTTCTTTCTAATTGCCTACAACACAAAAATAGTTGACAAGGGAAAAAAATGTATGACATTATGACAGATTAAATGATTTACCTGTTTTATTGGGCACAAGCTTAGCAGAAGGTTATCCATCTCCATCTCTACTTCTAGGCCTTCTGTATCTTTACCTGTAAAGGCAGACAATTCCTCACCATTTGAAATTTCTAAAAATGCACTTGCAGGCTCATGTTTCATCAGGTTCTCCACATCTGTTCTTCCAATGAGGATATAGCTCTGCTTTTCCAGAACTGCCTGAAACATCAATAATAATGGAAATTTTAGCAGCACGTATGCATGGAGTTTCACCGCATGATTTCCTAATTTTATGCACAATGATTGGCCTTGTTTATAGCATTCCCATTTTGAAAAATTTAATGAACAATAATGCCCACTTTTAACCCTCGTATTGCAAGCAACTTTCTAGCAGACCGAAATTCCAGACAAACTAGAAACTTAATTGAATTAGAATCCCAAACTTTTACTCTAGTATTACAAGCAACTTGCTTCTCAGTGATTAAGCATTAATGATTAAACATTGACAATACCAATAATAGTCCTCTTGATCATTCAAATGACCTCAATTAAACATGAACTTGCTACTGCATATAGAATCATCTGCATATGAACCAATACCATAGATTTATATTTATAACGAGCCATTGGGTTATAACTTGATAACTTATCCCATTATTCTTTATTTTGCATGTAGGTTAATACTTGTGTAGACACCAATTTTCGGTGTAACGCCCCTCCGTCATCTCGCATTCATTCAACCTTTCCTCTCACTTTTCTTTTTCCTAAATTTGAGTAAATTCCATCTATTTACTCACCTTTATTTAATTAATTATCAAATGGACTCCATGTGGACCCATTTGATAATTAAAATTTTGGCATTATCTCCCATATCAATTATTCAATTCATGGGTAATAATATACCCATCCGACACCCCTTTCTTAATTTCAAAAATGGAATCTATTATCTCACCTACCATGTCAATCATGCTCCCCACTCCATCTAATAAGTCAAACCGTGGGCCTGCGTGATCACATCATGTCTCTTAACCCAGGTTACTTTACCCAACCCCAGTTATTCGTTAACCTCAATCTAACCTCACCTCCAAGTTATAAATATGGGTTTTCCCCCTCTTTCAAGAGAGACCTAAGGCCAAAATCAAAAAGGAGGAAGAATCGATGTATGAAATCTCTGCTTACTGAAGTTTTGAGGGAGAAATATTTTCCATTGTTCGTCATCTTGCCATCTTGATGCCCAGTTCATCTCCATATCAGAGCACAAGCTAAGTCCCCTCGTCATTTCAGTTACTTGTCATTTTGTATTTCATTATTTCTGCATGATATCTATTGTTCATCATTTATTGCTATCTTTCTAGACACGGGGTTGACATCCTCCAAGGGAGTTAACATCCTCTTGGAACCGGGATTGTCTGGGCAACCCCTACATATTTTTATCTAATCACATCTGTTTCAGTTTTGCAGATCTATCTTCTTTGTATCACACATCTATCTTCTTTGCGCCCGTAGATCCATATCCGCATCTGAGGTCCTAAGCCCTCCATCATTCGAAGTTGCTGGTGGCTTCCAATATCAGCTTTCACCCGCGAGAACGAGGTTTCCTATACAACAACTTGTTTATTCAACTATTTTGCTCTTGGTATTTATCCTCTAGATAATTCCCTGATTTGGTGGAGAGATTACTTTTCTTTATTTCTTTATATTCTTTTCGGCAATAGGTATACCTTCATCACAGAATTCAAAGTGCCTCACCCATCAAATTATTACACAGTGGTTTGATGAAGGTTGATTGGGTAAAAGAGACACCCTCCAAGAAAGTGAGTATAGATACCCCAATTTAGCATTTTATCTTCACTTTTGGCTAAACAAAACATATGATATATCATTAATGAGAAATATAATACAGATCATTGCAGCCTGCTATGTCTGGAGGCAATTGTGAAACTACTTAATCTGGGCAGCATCTCATATTTCTGTCATACACCTGTCCATTTTTAATCAAATATCAGCAAAAATAGGTCCTTGTTTACCATCATACTGTTGACATAAAACATGCCACAAAATAACTAGAAGACTTCTAATTTTTAGTTTACAAATATTCGTTTGGCATGGTACTCTGTGCATTCCCTAAATTCTTCAAAGATGCTCTTACCTGGTCCTCATTGTGCTTTGTTCTCAAGAAGGTTTAACTTGGCAACCCAAACTCTAAATTGAAATAGTAGTGGCTGAAACCCCTCGAGTTGCAATCTTCTGCTGTAATGGTATGTCTAACTTCTTCAGATTGTTCAGGAAGGCAAAGATCAGAAGATCTAACTAGATTTACGCAACAAATCTTAATCCAATGGTTTCCTAAAATATTGTGAATCTCATGAAATTTTTCATAGACAAGAAACTCCATATATTTTCATACCATGAACTTATGAAGAACTTTTATATCAAAGAGTAGGGAATCAGGAAGTCATCTGAATATCTCAGGTGGTTTGCCTGACTTGATTCTTGAAAGCTGGAATGTAATAACAGGAGGCTACTCTGTCCTAACCAAAATCTTTAAAGTGAATTTTTGAAATAATCGTAACTATAGATTCACTCATCCATGGATAATAGGTTAGCTCACCAAGTAGAGCAGAGCCTGATGGTCAACGTATAAAAATAAACAGATTGTCTGATAAGTAGTGTCTCAGCTTATGCATTGAGTATACAATAATCAATGCTTCTCATTGAGTCATGTTTTCATTCACCTCTGCTTTGGAAAAAAATTGGTGGTGAAGGAGATAACATGTTCTACCATACAAATACCTTCTCAAGCCAAAGTACATCCTATAGCATACTTGGACACACCAGCATGCACATGGAGTTGCTTGTTCTAGCCAGGGCAGACCATAATAGGTGCACTTCTCAATATTGACTTCAAGTCTTGAAGTGCTTTTGTTGACCTTAAAATCTGATAGAGGGTCCTCCCTTCCTCGTCAACACATCAACATCATGAGGATAGGGCACTTGAGCAATATTTTGTTGGATCAGAGGTGATACTCATCATGGAAAAGAAATATTATTGACAGCACCCACATCACGTAGCACCTCCCATCTGAATGATCACCCTTGTCTTCTTAAGATCTCTCAAAGGAGCCCATAATAATGATTCATGAAAATTATTGTGGCTAGTACCATCCAGATTGTGGAAAAAATAATGAGAAAGTTCTTCTGTAAGGAACATTTATCATCTCTGTATCAATTAGCCTGCTCCTCTAGACTAGTGAGAATTTTATGAGATCATAGGTAGACACTTGAAACCTAAGTCACAAGGTTCGAGTTCGAGTTCATGTTCAGTGAGAATAAAGTTCGGTTCAGGTTGGCCAATGGATAAAATTTGGAAAAAAAAAAAAAAAACATCTTTAAGTTCAAACAAAAGAATTTGTTTCTCAATTTTATTATCTAAAAAAATGCATAAATGTGTCAGAGAGACAAAATGGAGAGAGCATTATGTCCTTTTCTTTCATATGGTACATGTATGATGTATATATACACACTATTTAAATATTAATGCGAAATAATTTCAAAAACTTCCCATGAAAATATAATCATAAAATTCAAGTTCATGTTCGACGAGGATAAAGTTCGGGAAAGTTCAAACTTTTTCGATAAAGTTTGGAGTACCTTGTGACATAGCTTGAAACTATTTAGAATTTTTTTAAATTCACGATCTAGCTTCCAGGAATAACAACCATTGATGTCTCGATCATAGTTTGAAACTCAGCAGACTTGAGAGTACTTGCGATTTTTTAAAGCAGGTGAGTAAATCACCCACAGCTATCCGAACTGAGTCTCCCATGAGTACTCACTGGGTCTGTACTGCAAATAGCAACCAACAGAAAATGGCTTTGAAAGGAAAAAATCACTGCCTTTTGCCAATTTCAGCTCTGTGCATCCCTGCAGAAGCCTTCTAAACACACTTTCAACATTTTTCAGCCACTGAACTGATCATCATCGGATTTCAATCAATCTAAATTCATTTCTTATGCTTTTTACAACTATTTTACCTGTAATTTAATTTAATTTTATAAATCTATATTATTTATTTTATTTACTGTGCTTTTGCTCAGCTGGAGTCCAAGTCAAAATTTTGGGCTGCAAAGTTTTGACCCAGTCCAAGTTTTTGAACTATCATCTCGATTTCTTAATATATGGACACCCTTATTCACGTAAATAATTTTCTTAAGAATACACATAAGATATCTAGACATATAAAGAATAGATTTTAATGCCTTCTGTCAATGAGTGAGTGGATCATGGGGATATGAACAACACAGTAAGCATTTTTTTCTTATAAAGATTTCAAATTTTTGTTGCTAGATCTTCAGAAGAGATTCAAAAACCACATCAACAATGCTTATTTTGAAAATTTGAAGGTAGAGAAATATAAATTTATAAAATAACTGAACTTAAGAACTCAAGCGAAATCTCATATCATCCTCATCAAAAGGAAGAAACAAAATCTAAAAGTTAAAACCAGTCTTTCTATTACTTTTCTATCCAGTACAAAGATAACTCCCTAACAACTCTGTTTGCATTTATTCACAAAATTACAAAAATGTCAGGAATGACAATCAAAGAACGTAAACTTAATGTCAAAAAACTTGTCAGTTAACCACACACTACAGATTGTTACATCCATGAACAGCCTCTTGTAATCGATCCTAAAGAATAGAGAAGTAATACTTGAAAATGTATCAATTGTATAGAAGACTTACCTCCATATAAGATGTCCGGCATCGTTCATAAGTGCGTTCAAGGAAAGTCTGTACATACTCCACAAGCTCGCCTGCATACTTGGGCATGGCTTGTGCCCATCCTAATACCTAATGGGATGAGGAGAAATATCTTTAGCTTTCTGTTGACTTGAAATATCAGGTCTATCTAAAAATGTACAGTATACACCTTGCAAACAATAAGAGATTCGAATATCAACAACTCTTAGCAGTCCAAATATGATAGTAGATTACAAGTCATTATATTCTCCAATAACAGTCAGAGATTCCACTAAAATAAATCTCCATGCCAAAGGTGCCAAATAAATACCTCCTTTGCAAGATGATCAATAGCAAGAAGACCCTGAAGCACCGGACGACCCTCTTCAACTGATGAAGCATATGCTGCACCAGCATGAGCTCGTGGCCTAAAAGCAGCAGGACCTACCAAATTGACCAACTGCATTATATTAGCCTTGCTTTATGAGCGCATATGCATTCATAACATATAACAAAACAAGTTCACACGAAAAAAAGATTTTAGAGTCTTAATAGTGAAAAAGAGCATATTCTGGGAGTTCTAAAACAATTTTTATGACTAACTAGTCATAATCAATTAATTGCAGTGCTCGCAAAAACCATATTTGGTATAGAATTCAGGAATTTGTATCATAAAGGGCTGTCTATAGACCGATAAAAGACAATTTCTCAAAAAATCTTATAAGTTCTCCAATTCGAGTTTTGAAAATTGTTCTTTATCCTTCGCAATGGTGATATATTTTATGCTCTAAAGATATTTAAACTTGAAAACAATACACTCATAAAATAAGCCATCATGTGAATATAGATTAGATTAGCATTCATGGCCTCCGATGCCAACTCATGAGGCAAGAGAAGATAGCGCAATATTCATAATTATCACAGCCCATTTTCATATACACCTGTCAGGTGAAAAGCATCATCTTTCTCAAACACTAGAGCAATGACAAGCTCATTCAGTTTAGCAAAACACAGGTAAAAATCTAATAATATTCACTCTTGCATTGCATATCAGTCTAGGCATGAATTTATGAAATCTTATTTGTTCTTTAATAAATGAAACATTCCTCTTTTACGAGACATCACACATGTTTCCATACTGTAATAAATCAACATAAAACCCTTCATTGCAGGACCAACAACTTCTCAAATTACCACTCATTTATCCATCACTGCAATAAACTTCCTAAAGACCTAGGAATGATAGGTGAGAGGTTGAATGTACACAAAGCTTCCAATGAAATATATCAATTTCATATTCAATTCCCGACAGGACTGAAAAAGATGGTACAAATGTAAATCACAGAATTTTCGCTCCAGTTCGAAACTGCAAGGAATCCGAATCAGAGTCTATGAGGAAAATATTGATAGAATATCTTCCACCCCTTGCCAAAATGAACAGACAAAAGAAAATAGACATAAATCTAGAAACAGATGGCACATTCAAGGGGTTCCTGGCATCACTCCTTCAATTCGGAAATTACCTAGAACACTCATGGAATGTGGACCTGGGCATCAGAACTTCCAGAATTGCAAGCAACAAACTGTTGCTGGCTGTCAGCCAGAAAAATCAAAAACAGATGGTGGCCTATCCAGAACTTACAAAATCTAGAAGACTCGTAGAATTCTATGTAAAATGGAGATCCTAAACTAAGCGGTGAAGTTTTTGAGATTTAACGTTAAGATCCTTGGGATAGAAGACTGGCAGATAATAATGTTATGTAGTTCTGCTATTTTCTATCATTTGATATTTTCTAAAATTAGGCAAGTGTAAGAAAGATAAACTAAAAACTGCTGACATTATCTCATAGCAAGCAGGTTTTGTATGATGATAATCTCAGTTTGTAGTTTGAATATTTTTGTTTCTAAGATCTTTGTTTGTTTTTCGAAAGCTATTGCGGAAATAACAAACTGCCAAGACCAGCATTTTTGTATGTTATTTCCTCATTGATTAAATTTGCATCTCTATGAAAAATAGATATTTAAAAAAAAAAAAATCCAGCTTACTGCAGCGGCGTGTCCCCTGATTTATTGGCGCTGTCCCCTAGAACACATTCCGGGGATGCAGGGACGGGTAGGAAACACAACCTCGATTCTTTGTTTTGGGGGATACATCCCGGGCGGCAAAAAAAGATAGGTATGGCAGTAGACGCCTAGACAACCCTCAACCATACCAGGGATGGCTAGCTGCCCCCTATGTTCCAGCAACTTCAACAACAGTTTAAAAAAAAAAAAATCAAAAAATCAAGTTAAACAAGGATGAGATCGCCAAAAGGAACCCCACACCCCTTTACACAAACGCTTAACCTAAAACAACCACATTAACAACTAAAACCAAAAAACAAGCTCATCTTTGCTATTTTGTATTTCATGAAGAAGGAGACAAAGAAGGAGAACAGCAGTGAGAAGAGACTATAAAAGTGGCAAGAATAAGGCAAAGCATTAAAGTACATCATTTGAGGTAAGTCTACTATCCATTGTTCATTTGCACATATTCTTTTGCATTTGTTTTTGTTTTTTCAAAATTTCAAACACTTAGTTGGGATTTTTTGTTTTTATTTGTACTTGCAACTATGTTTTGAGTTTTCAACCAGAAAACAATTAGCAGTGAGGGTGAGGATATTCAGATTTAACACAAAGGCCATAGAGGCACTAGTAGTAGTTCTTCTGAAAGTGGGAGTGTTGTAGGGACTGTGGGTTCAAATAATTCATTTGAATGCCCTTAGGAACTCCTCAAAATTTATGCAAAGGCCCGCTTTAATCTTTAAAAAAAAAACCTTAACAATTTGCAACATCTATAGACAAAGACAAGAAAAAGGAATTCGGGGGACTAGAGTATGGCTATGTCATTTGTAAAACAAGGAATATACGGGCAGTAACATAAGGGTTTACTCTCATCTTTTGTGCATAAGTGGGTAAGGGGTAAAAGGTTGTGCAAAAATAACCATAGTTGAGAAGGCCGAGTTGACTAGGTTGTACATGGTGGGTGAGGCAAGCAATAGGGGAATGTCAATAGCGACTACGTTACTTAGTTTGAAATTTCTTGTCAATACTATGGATGTTGATAGTCAAAGTGGAGAGGTTTCTACCGAGGGAAAGGAGGCTACTAGTGTGGTGGGGATGTTCAATATGCAATCACAGGAAGTAGTTGAGTCTTCTATTGCCAAATTTTTCTATGCCCATGCCATACCATTTCATATGGCACGTTCTCCCTATTTCAAACAAATGTTCAAAGATCTAATTGTTGTTGGTTCCTCGTTTGCGAGAAGATAGAGATATACAAATGTTGATTTGCAATCATCACACCTCACTTTCCTTATTCAGGACTTTTTAAGGAAAGAATTCCTCAAACCCATGGATACTAGATATGCCAACTACTTTATTTTGTTAGAGAGGATGCTTGAGGTGTAAGAGCCTCTACAATTAATGATGGTTAATCAAGAGTGGGGTAGATGGCCAGAGGAAAACACGGTTGAAGGAAAAAATGTGAAACAAAAGATCCTTGACAATGATTGGTGGTCCACAATGAGGTAACAAATTATTGATTTTATTATTAAATTAATAAATTTAAATTTTTAATTTATTAATGTTTCTAACTTGTAAATTGTTTAAATTTTCCATTCTTTGTAATAACATTCACTCTTTTGAGTCTTTGTCATTTGAGTATTAAATTCTTAATCTTTTCTGATTTTTTTATAATTTGTTTGCAGATATGTTGGCTCCATCACCTCAACTGTTGTGCAGGTCATAAAATATGTTGATAATTTGAAAGATTTATGAGACATTTGACATGCTTGGGAAGATGAAGCAAGCCATTCATAGCAAGGATCCTAATTTGGATTTCATGAGGAGCATATCAAGCCCATTGTGATGGGGCAGTGGAACACAATGAATACCCGACTTCATATGATAGCCTATTTTCTAAATCTCAAATGGTATGCTATGCAACACGGCCTAGAAGAGTGCCTCCATCTAATGATGAAGAGGTGAAAGAAGAGCTCATGAAGGCCCATTGAAAGGTGTATATTGACAAGGAGTCTACTTTACTTTAAACATAGTGTCTACCCTTTGTCAATCTCCACATTCCAACATTTAGCAAATCAAACGTAAGGATAGATAGAGCTACATTAGTTAAAGCTGATCCTATAGGAGGGTGGATATGGCATGGCAAGGATGCACTAGACTTGAGGATTCTTGCCACTCACCTCCTTTCACGGGTTGTCCGTTTTTGTTGCAGAAAAAGAAATGATATTAATATCCACGCATGACCAAAATTAGGTCATGAACTCATGAGTACCCCAATTTACAATAGAAAGTTCTAAAAAGAGAAACCTGGGAGGCCCCAAAGGGGAAGAAAAAAAAAACGAAATAGTTGGGGACCACCAACACACGTGGTCAAGAAACCAATACAAATAGCCAAGTAGGGGGAACAAGAAGTCCAAAGAGCAGAAGTTGAGGAGTATTGGAGAGATAGGAGAGTCTCATCGAGTATCATTGTCTGGTCCATAAATGGAGTTATCGATGTCATCGTTGATCACTATGAAAGAACTGATATAAGATTTGATAGTGCTCATCGAGGAGTGCCAAAGGCTGAGAGGGCTGAACAAGGCACTCCCTTTAAAATCACACCTAACATCCAAGGTCAAAGTAACTCCCACAATAGTGAAGAATCTTGTAATATGCATTTACCCCTATGGTTGGTGTAATGTCCCCTTTTCTAAATTAAAGATGATTAATAATATTATTTAAGTTGGGCTTGGTCATTTCTAATCTTTGGGCAACTTAATAATATTATTATTAAAATAAAAGTATTTTTAAATACTTAAAAGTAAAATTAATGATTTAACTAAGTCGGCCAAATGTAACTTTATGTTATATTATAAGGCAACTTATGTTTATTATTAAAAATAAAAGTGACTTTTAAATAAAGTAAGTTGGCCACCAAAATTGAAAGAAAGAGGAAAGAGAAGTTATAAAAGGAGGATGAAGGGGTTCATTTGGGGATCTATCATCTATCTTGATTTTATGAAGTTGAGCACTTGTGCTTCTACTTTCAACTATTGAGGACGGAAACCCTCTTAGCATCCATCACTTGAGGACAAAAACCCTCATTGTGATCAAATTTGAGGATGAAAACCCTCAATATCTTCTTGGTGGCTTCACTTAGGGGTCACATTTGAGCGTAATTTCAGATCATCACAGCTAGGGCATGATTTGCAGCCATTTCTAGGGCTATCTACACCCCTTTGGATTTCAAATCAGTGTTTAGGGCATCAACAATGGATGGAATTGGTTGGTTTTAGTTTGCAACGTCTCCTTTGGGTCTCCTCTTGTCATCTGGAGCGTCTTTTGTGAGAAAATTGTTGTAATCTTATGCAGGTATTTTTCTTGTTTGATGGTGTGAAAATAAATAAAAATAAATTCAGACTTTGGTTGGAAAATTTATTTTTCATCATCTACTTGTACCAAGAGGGTTTCTAGATGCTTTGGGCCTTCTAGGTATTTTTGTATTGGGCCCAAAAGTAACTTTATGTCGACAAATGACTTATGTTATAAAGAGGGGCTCTCTAATTTAAGTAATGTCAATGATAAATGAGAATTGAAAGGAGGGAAAAGGTATAAAAATGAATTGGAGAGAGTCATTTGATCATCGGGTGAATTTGATACTTCTCTTAGGAAATTGGAGGATTGAGCTCTCATCTTGCCTTTGAGGAGGAAAACCCTCAATGAATCCTATTGAGGATGAAAACCCTTAATAGTCACAACACTTGGGGATAAAAACCCTCATTTGTCGCATTAGTGACTTCATATAGGAGTCACAAGTGAGCTTAAAATTCAGAATTTCAGAAAGGCACAAATTCCAGCTAGGGCACACTTTTGTGAGGTTGCCACATTCATTTCCAACTTGATCTACCCATTTGGAGATTTCAAGATCACTTTTCAATGGGTTTCTGTGGTTGGAAATATCCGATTCTATTTTTGTTTGATGGCTGCCATTTTTGTGGTCATTTTGAGCTGTCGTTTGCATTGTTTCCAAGTATTTATGAAGATATGGAATTTTGAAGTTTCAGTTGTTTTTGAGCAATAATTAATTCCAGCAATTTGTAATTTATTGTTGAAGCATTTATTTTGCATGATTTCATCAAGGGTTTCATGTTGTTGATGTATTTTTGAAGATTTGTGTGTGGGAAAGGCTAAAATCTGAATTTTACCTAGGTCGCTTAGAGTTTTGTGGACCTAAAACAGGTCATTGCCCTAATTCTTGCATAAAATCAGGTTGCTATCATAAAAATCAGGTTTTCTACATGTGGTTGTCATCATTTCCAGCAATGTTCCATTAGGGTTTTGGGGAAAATCCAAATTCCTCAAATTTGAGCCCGAAAGGGACATTACACCATTGGGTCTTCTAGAGCGTCTTTTGTGAGAAAATTGCCGTAATCTTATGCGGGTACTTTTCTTGTTTGATGGTTTGAAAATAAATAAAAATAAATTCCAACTTTGATTGGAAAATTAGTTTTCATCATCTACTTGTACCAAGAGGATTTCTAGATGCTTTGGGTCATCTGGGTATTTTTGTATTGTGATTATTTGATAAATAAAAGAAGATTTCAGATTGTTGTATTTTCTGTCATACGGGTTTGCATAAAAATCAAACTGTTGTTATATTTTGAATAAGGGTTTTAGCTGAATTCCAAAATTGCACTAATCTTCCCTAAAAAGGACATTACGGCTAGGAAGTGGCTAGAGAGGAGTAGATCTATTCCATTAAGAGGACGCCCGTGCCACATCGGGAAGAAGTAGTTCTACGTTGCCGAGGGGGAACGTGTTGGAGCAAGTTGTAATAGATGCCATTTCATGAGGATATTTGTATATATGTGTGAAGTACCAATATCCAAAAGTTAGGTCATTTAGATTCGTCGGTCTCCTAGATGTGTTTGAAGGAGGTGATCAACCTAGAGGCTTTAGGATCCCTAAAGGCCCCACGCAAGATTTGCATCAAAGGATGATGGCCTCCCGTATATAAAGGGTCAAGTACCGCTGGTCCAGAAATCTAATGAAAGTAGAGAGATTATTGCCTTAGTCTTATAGAGGTAGTAATATCTCCCCCAAGATCTTATGGTAAATGGGGCGTCGAAGATGTAATGATCCTCGATCTCCACCTCCTTGAGGGAGAAAAGACGACAGATCCGGGCTTGGCAAAGAATAAGATGATTTGTCTCAACCTATAGCTAGTGGGAACACAACCTCGGTTGGCCAAGGGGAAACCTCAAGCTAAGTGACCAATGATGTTGTAGACTTAGTTGCAACGCATTCTAATTTATGGAGTATAAAATTTGTATGAAATTCGCTACTGCTCAAAAAATAGAGATAAAATTCGTGATTAAATTCGACTAAGAGAAATACACTTGTAATTTCACATTTCATATAAATAAACAAGTCAAAACAGCTTTCTGATAGATAAGATAAAATTATTAAAAATAAATATTTAAGTTTATCGTGATATAATATATTTAAAACTAAACTAAACTATTTTTTTAAACTATGCATTTAAGATTTACTAAACCTAAAACTTAAACTATATATATATATATATATATATATATATATATATATATATTTAAACTACAAATTGAGAGACATGAGTGGAGACTAGCAAAGACAGAGTTGATACTAGGAATTGGGGTAGTTGGGGCTCGGGTTCACTCCATATTTACTCCTAAATCACAGTAGGACCACTCAATCCACAAAATCATAGTTATTAGTTGTCTCACAAGCTCAACTACCACGCTGGTCGCAATTACCACTTACTAGTTGCTTCACAAGCTCACATTGCTCATTCACAAATTATGAATTGCTTAGAACCTTGGCTTTTAATAGGGTAATTTACAACACTTGCAAAACCCTATGACAAATTTGAAACAAATATAAACTTATTTTTAATGCCATTCTCTTTTGGAATTTGCGATTTTTTGTGCATGAATAAATTCACGATTTAGGCGAATTTTATAATTGTTATACAAATTGGGGAATTCGAACTTACTAGTTGAAAATCGCCAAATGTGGTTACTAAGGCTAGAGATAGCGAGGATAGAATAAGATAACATCTTCCATCAGGTAAGAAATGCCCTACGTAAAAGTAAGCTTTGGGTTGAGTGGCACGGAGGGGAAGTCCGGGTGAGCTAGATGTACTATCTCGTAGATGTCCGTCTAGTAGCTCCGAGTAATAGTCTCCTTCAAAGGAAGGAGTTGAGTGGGAGAGTCTAAAGAATACAAGAAAGGAGATATTTTATCAATAGAGTTCCAATAGAAAGGAGCAAGCTAGTCTCGAGTACCACACCTAATGGAACCCAATGAAGCAATTCGCTTGGAGGAATAAAGTGTACGTATACCTATGATGACTAGAAGATGCATCCCCATGGATATGAATATGTGGAACTAGTTTACATACGATTAGTTAAGAGGAATAGGTTTACCTCTCAACAAGCAAACAAGTATGTGGTTGAGCATAATATATTGCGATTTCAAGATCGCAGACTCTCGAGTATCGTGAGACTCTACCACATGTTGGGATGTCAATCCCAGAAAATACCACACAGATTCATGAGGAGGCAGCACACGAGGGATTAGTTGGTGTTCTATTGGATGCGGCAGTCCCTTATAGTTTCAAACTTTCAATGACTCAAACTTAGACTTCGATTTTGATGTAATTTGGTAGATGTTAATTAGGGGCCGAAGTAGATTTTCTATATTTTCGTCATTTTATAGTTGAAACTCGCAGCCCTTGGGAATTTCGTTGTAATCATTATATATGCACATTTACTCTTATGTGAAATTTTGATTCAAATTCAATATTCTATATTAAGGTTCTATAATGTATATAATGAATGCTTTATCAATGCTATCATATGAATGTTTGAAATTTCCCATATTCTAAAATTTTCCTTATTTTATTATAGTCGTCCCCTAAAAATGGCCTCCAAAAAAAATCATACCAAAAACACGTTCCCTACCCAAAAACTTATTAGTGTAACATAGCAAAAATCCATTCCTTAATTTTAATAATGTGTTTATTTTTTCCATTAAAAATTATTCACCCTAAATCTGCCAACTTTTATGAAGATATACGATGACTTTGGTAATCCGTTATCTAGAGGAAAAATGTTACAAAAATCTTAGTAGACCATTTAAGCAGCCCTACCTTCCTCCTATATATCGTTAGGTTCTTAATAAGAGTCTAATCCTAGGTAGTAGTTAGAAATGTTTTATAAAGACGATCATGATATTTGATGACATGTTGGGTTTGCAAACTCGCATACAAATGCATAAAACAGTCTAAACCATAACATAAAGGTAGAGTTAACTGAAATGGATACACTAATTGATATTTTCAGATGCAAAGTTAATGGGAAATGGGTGTAGGCATTTGAACATGGGATGATACGGCTGATGACTAATGATGGATAATGAGTCACTATTGCATGCATATGGGATAGCCATATAGATATATAGGTTGATATAATATAGAATAGATCATTCCCAAGGCCTTTAGATTCATAGGGCCCCCACGAAATGGTAGTTATCCAAATATCAATATAGGGCACATCCATCTAGGATAGCCATATAGATCTATAGGTTGATCAACCCCATAGAATATAGAATAGGGATCCCTAGGCTAGGCTATAAAGTAGCATGAATGCATCACCCATATCTATATAGGCAAGGGAGGATTTTTGTGAGTCTCGTCATCCCCCATAACATCATGTTACTAAAGGGGCAGTGTGTATCTCTATCTAGCTGAGGGTCGGTAGGTCATGTTACATATATAGTATGTTGGTTCAGACTTGTATTCAGCCCATATCCCCATCGCAGCTATATAGAGTAGCCCAACCCTGCCCCCATATATAGAATAAGTATAAAATACCCCTATCTATATATGGTCCCTATTTCAGCTTAGCTCAGCTTAAATTTATATAGCTGGAGTATGAATTATAGATAGATATATATATATATGTTGCACGGATACTTGAAACCCCCCAAATCTGCTGGATACGTATCCGATACAGATACTCCCGGATACGCCCCTGATACGTACGGGTACGCCAGGGTATGTGACGGATACGTCATGCGTATCATCACGTGACCCCGTCACGTATCAAGAGCGATATCGATGTTAAATACGTTTTTCTTTAGTTCTATTTCATTTTTTTTTAATGTTTGACTTTTCTACTCCCTAAAACCGAACCCTAAACACTAAATGAATAAAATAATACACCTCATTATTTGATGGCGAAGATGACGCTCAAGGGAGTTCGCAAGGAGCGGAGAGTGGAGTTAATGAGAGTGGAGCTAGCGCAAGTGGCACACATGAACTTGATTTTGAGGAAAATCTAGATGATATATTCTAGATTTGTTTGTATTCCTATATCATATGTATGGCAGCCACATGAACAATGAAATGTAAAATCTTAAGTATATTGTTTGTTTTGAAAATTTGAACATGGATCCTAGTATATTTTTCAAATTTCAAGTTTTGTTCGTATTCATGTTAACATGATATTCGTATATCATATGTATGGCAGCCACATGATCAATAAAAATGCAAAGTCTTAAGTATATTGAATGTTTTGAACATTGATTCAAGTTTTGTATTACTATTTCAGTTTTTTATGGACTAAAAAATGAGTAGATGTACATAAAATATATATATATATATATATATATATATATGTACGGACGTATCCAAGACGTATCGTATCCAAGGGTTTTTTAAAATTGACGTATCCGCGTATCGTATCCGTATCCTGGCAACGTAGATATATATATATATAGGGATACCAACTAGATATAGCTTCCCTCCCCCAACTAGATATAGATCTTCTCAAAATAACCCTTTCTAAATATCCCCCTCTCTATATTCTATCTTGAAGGAATTGTCAGTGACCTATCTATACACCCCTCTCGATAGTAGGCTTTGGCCTTCCAAGCATAGTGAATAGCCCATCTAGAGATAGGGCCCTATACCATATAGATATGGAGGGCTCGCCTCTCTCCCTATAATTACACTCTATATACTTGTTATCCCTCGGCCTCACTTATATACATAGGGCATAACCATAGCCTATGCTATATAGCTCCCCTATCTATATATAGACTCGTGATTTAGCCCCGATACTCTCTCCATAGCTGCCCACTCTCACTATATAGATAGCCTAGAGTCTATCCTCCAAGAGTTCTAGTTATGCACTCAAAGGCTAGTTACTTAGCACCCCACCACCCAAAGACAAACCCAGTACAAACAATAGGGAAAAAATGGTGGGTCTTAGCCTAAGCTATGGTTCGTTGGGGTTGTTGGGTTTAGTGGTCCTTGTTGTGGTAGTCTAGGGTGGGTTGTGCTCCTTTTGCTCAATCAACATCTCGATCCCTCCGTCTATATATAAAGAGGGTAGGGTGATGTCTAAAGTCACTGTCCCTTCTTTCCTCCGATAGTGCCCTATGTTCGAGAGAGTTCCTCGGCCTATCAATAGAGGGGTAGGTTGGGCTCGTTGCTCAATCCCTTGCCATATATTAAAGAGAGACGAGAGATGGGACGAGAAGAATTCTCCCCATATATAGATAGGCCTCCCCATAGATATATGAGTCGTCTCCCACCTCGATTAAAGGGCAAAGTAGGCTATATCTCATATTTGGTCAAGTAGATATAGAGGCCATATCTCATATTAAGGGTGGGGGCATAGGGAAGACCCTTCCTCCAAATACATATAAAGCCCATATCTCCTATCTAGGGTGGCGGAGCCCCATATCTATCGAGGGGCAAAGGACAACATAAATGCCCTAAATTTCCTCGTCCTCCCGAGCATCCTCCCTATCTAAACTATGGGCCACCCATCCCTTCCTCTTTGTAGATGCCCCCTTTATATTATGTCGATGAGCCCCTCCTATATAGATATGGGAGGAAGGGGGTGGAGGACTCAGGCGGCGACTAGTCTCTATATAGTCACTCCTTCACCACCTCAACTAAAAATAACCGTGTAAGTGTGTGTGTGTGTGTGTGTACGTGCGTGCATGCGTGTGTGCACATGTGTGGGCACTGCACGTGCGCGCATTATGTGTGTGGGGGGCATATAGGGCAAGATGAGGAAACCATCGGTGTGATAGAGAATAGGCCAACAACCCAACTCTACCCGATTAGATTCCTTTATTATTTTAGGGCCCCTATTTATATCTCGAGGGACCCATCAACCATATATTCAAATATAAATATAGATAGGGGTCCTAAAATAATAGAGGAATCTAATCGATCGAGTTAGGTCGTTGGCCTATTCTCTATAGCGCTAGGGTTTCTCGGCTTGCCCCTATATATCTATATGGCCATCACCCCACCCTTCCCCGTCCACAGAAAGAGGGGAACCCTCCGCCAACCCCAGGAAGATCATATCTCAACTATGGTCCTTTGCCATCATATGTAGGGAGATAGGGCCCGTAAAATTCTAGAGATAGGAGCCATATCTATACGGGGGAGGGGACCTCTATTCCCATATAGATGTATAGGGGCCTATATATCTATAGAGGTCCGAAGGGAGGACCTTGACCAATAGTAAGACAACAAGAGGAGAATGAGACCAAACCCAAACATTATGCTTGCTCAAGCCACAATTATTATACGAATAAATGACGACACATATATAGATTAGATAGGGGTTGAGTGCTCTCTAGTTCTATCGAGCACCTAGTATTAAGCAATTGAGTGCTCTCCCATATGGATAGGGATCAAGTAGTCCACAACCGAGAGGGGGCTCGGTAGTCATCCTGAATGCAAAGTTAGAAAATTCTATGAGGCACATACAAGTGATATTGGGCAACGACTCTTATCGACGGAGTCGTTTGGCACCTCGATGTCGACTCATCACATCCCGGGGTTGAAGAAGGTACGAGGGTTCAATTGGGATTGTTCAGCGATGGAAGTATAAACATGAATTGGGTTTAGAATGTCCTCAGATAGTTTGATTCCTATCTATCACTATTGTTGAAAGGATAACTGCGAGGAGCCAACCCTAGTACGAGAGGACTGGGTTGGGCCAACCTATGGTGTACCAAGCTGTATCAGAATGCAACAGGGAGGCCAAGTCGGTGTGGAAGAATTGTTGAAAAGCGCCATGAAGGAAATCCTTCTATATACACACTATCGTATAAGGTGAAAGAACATCACTTCAATAGGCGTTTCTGTGTAAGCACCGCGAGGTGTTCATCGAGATCGTACTAAACCAAAACCCATAGATATGGCTAGTTTAGTTTCACAAAATTGTTCCCATATATATATACGAGAGGGCCCCATATATAGAGATACGGCTCCCAACTAAATATAATATAGGAGAAACCCTACATGTACTCTACTCTAGTAAGCCCACTGAGGTGAAAGAACATCACTTAATAGGCATTTTTGTGTAAGCACATGCAAGGTGTTTAGTGAGATCATACTAAACCAAAACCCATATATAGAAATATGGCTAGTTTGGTTTAGCAAAATCTTCGCATATTTATATATGGCCTCATATATAGACATATGGCTCCCAACTAGATCTAATATAGAGAGAAAACCTACTCTTTTCTAGTAAGCCCACATGTTTAATTCAACCATTCATGGTCAAAACCACGCCAATTCCTCATTTTGGCCGGAACCATTCATGGTTAGAACCACTCATCAATGCAAACCACTCGATGAAACAAACCACTCAATGCTAGAAGTGGCTTCATTAGTTGATAGTTTTAGATAAATATCTAAGCGAGATATCATTATCAAGATGAATAGAGCGAAGATCGTCTATCTACATATGGGGTGCCCATATCTCATATCGATATGGCACGCACCCAAATCAAATATGGCCCCCACCCCATATATCTTATTTTATAGTTATAGATAGGGCTCCCATATATAGAGATAGGGTCACCATATATGGATCTAAAGGGAGCATACTATACATTCTATATGGTTGTAGTTGGCCATCGAGTGAGTGCACGAATGGCAAGCGATAGATTTAAACCCTCTCGGGCCTTCGACACATTAGAGGAGTAATGCCATATATAGATAAGCCCAACATCTCTCAAGTGCCCCCATATACTGAGTTAAGAGTTCTAGATAGCCTTCTCTATATATGTGTGGGGGTAGATAGGGCCTCATGATTACAATCTAATGTCTATCTCTAGACAACGATAGAGAGTGGGGCCATCGCCTATCTATGAGCCTAGGCCTATCTCTATTCCCGGTCTGATGAGGTGGTAGAGAGTTCATTGGAAGCCAACTCTCTCTTGCTTAACCAATCTAGTCCGACCCAGTAGCTATAAGCATAGCCTCCCCTACCCCTATGTATAATATCTAGCTATTTGGATGGCCCCTACTATTTGGAGGGCCCCTATCTTATCTATCATGAAAAACCCCTATAGATCATATAAATAGTCTTGTCAAATAGTTTAATTGGCACCCCACCCCCATATATAGTTATAGTTATAGATTTAGATTAGATAGGGTTGAGCATACCCGCCTCTTCCCCCTACCACCATATATAGATATGGTGGGACATACCAAATGCCCACCTATCAGGTTGAGTACCTATATCAATCCAATGGCCCACTCTCTCTATATATGTAGATTATGGATAATTATAGAATAGAATAGATATAGTGAGGTGGGCTCATCTCCATGTGGCTTGATATAGGAGTCAAGGAAGCAAAAGAGAAAGGACTCTAGATTCATTGGTTTAGTGTCTCCCCCTATCTATATATGGTCTACAGGTCCTCCCACAAGACAGGGATACCTTTGATCCGGGCGTAAATATATTACTATATTCTATATGAATTCACATGACACTAGTATAACATGCATGTCACTCTCTTCTTCCTTTTGATATCTTATAATTAGTTATATGGTGGGGATGCCATATCTATTTATCTATCTACATATGGGATAATCAACAACTAACGACCTCCGTTTCTATTTCTATATACCACATGACCAACCAAACTCTATAGTTATGATTCAATGATCGGAGGTGGTTGAAAAGGCGGTTGGAAGTAACTCGGTTCTTCATGAAGCCCTCGAAGAAAGTCACATGGTTAGATCATCCTCCATTGCAAATATATACATTAGGATTTTTGACATCATGGTGGTAGGACATTGTGTTGCGTACTTTAAAATAGATAGAGACAGAGGCCCTCTATATAAATGGGTTAGCTAGGGAACATCACATCATGCCATGATTAGCTAGTGGTTAGGAAATCGTGCAAGTAGTGCGCACTTTAAAATTGATGGAGACGAGGGACATCACATGACGGAAGAGATACCAGGAGACTGTGTATTCTAAGGTAGCTCTACTATACACTCGACCCCAAATGATATATAGGGCCCATGTTGAGTTGCTCCTCAGTATGACTCTAATATAAATAGAGTTAGTTGCGCATGAATCCCTATCGCCCTATCAAAAAAGGGGAGGGTCTAGAGCTGTAGAAATGTGATCTCCCGACTGCTCCCGCTCATAGGAAAAGCAAAGAAAACCTCGTAGGCCTGTCAAGAGAACCATCTGTGACTCTAGGATCGGGATCTATATAACCCATTTGGAGTTGTTGATCCTTGGGTAGGGGCCTAGCGGTGATGAACTATCTGCTTTTGTGCAATACTTATTGTGCTGCAAAAAATTAATTGTCATAATTTGAAAATTTTGAAACTCTTCACATTACTATGCAGCAATAGTCAATTGTTCAGCGCCATTGTTCTCCATCCTCTCCAACAACCCATCGTCAAACATCGTAATGTTACACCTTCGCATTCGTCATTGTCATTATCATTCCTCACCTCACGCATTACTTTGTTCCCTCCCAAATTAACACTCACTAATTAAATTAATGATAGTAGTTTAATTATTTAAAAACTGATTAATTAATAAAATTAATTTAAATAATGTTATTAATTAATCATCTTTAAATGATTATATTAACGTTAGTAATTTTATTAATTAAGTTCATCATTTAATTGCTAATTTTATTAATAACGTTAATTAGTTGTTTTAATTTTAGGAGTTCACTCCCACTTCGCCATCCGTCACTTATCAATCGGATGAAGATTAAAATTTTCCCTCACAAAACCCATGAAGAAATTTCTCTCGGCTCCTACAAAGTTTGCCAAATGCCAAATTTGGCAAATGGCAAAATTCAACCCGCTTCTCCACTTCCCACTTTCGTCTCTCTCTCTCGCATTAACTTCCCCACTTCACGTAATTGACAAAACAATTGATGGAGGCACAAAGCTAATTGATTTCTCCTTCCGTTCTTCACATGTTGCGGAAGCACTCATTCACGACATGCACAACTAGAAGATTTCAACCTGTGGCAAGCAATCACATTAAAAATAACAAATGAATAAGGAATAAAGTTGACAAACCCAACCAAATCCCACGCTACCGGACTCGAGTATTTGCTGCAGAGGATGCCTCAAGTCATGAAGAGAGTTAAAGTTTGAGGCAGCTCTTATGTAATGTCCCCACCCGATTAGTTGGCCTAGGAGGTTTTTCATTAGTCTTAGCCTTGGTCATACCTGTGGGGCTAAAGACTTTAGAGGCTATTGGGTATTCCACCTTGCTTATTTGTTATATTTTTGTGTTGGCATGGGTGTTAAGTGGCTTGGTGGGGGAAAACGTTATGTTTTATCGTTATAGGGGTGACTAATTACACTTTAATGTTATATTCTTTCGTTGGGGTCATTTATGTCCCTATGGCGATTGGGGAAGAAAAGTAACTTTAAGTTACTTTATTATTTGGTGGTCCTTCCTAGAAAAGGTCGACTTAGGTTTCTTGGGCCACAAGTTGTTTGGGGAAATTATAAAAGGAGATTGGGAGGAGAAAGAGAGATCATTCTTGCATACACACTTATGATTTCCTTTGAGCAGCTGTTTTCTTTTTCTAGCTTGTGGAGTAAAATCCCACAAGAACCCTAACTTTAGTGGTGAGAGATCCATTCCTAGCTAGCAGGGCATTCTTCGGTGGTGGAAGATCCACCCTAGCTTGTCAATTTGGAACTAATTCAGGGCTGATTTTTAGAGATCAATTTCAAGGTTTTTAGAGAAGGGTTTTGGTGGAATTTTGGGCTTTTTGGTGGAGAAAAATCAAGGGTTTTCGGATCTGTTTTATTGCAGCGATTAGAGCAGGTTTGGCGCCACTTTTGGAGGAATTTTGGAGGGTTTGTGGTCTCTTTCCAAGTGGAGCAACCCATTTTGGGATTTTACAGTGCATTTTGGAGGGTTTTTCAATGTGCTTTTTCAAGGACTGGCGATTGGGATTTCATTCATATTATTAATAGATGTTATTTCCAAAATTTTAAAATTTTATCATATGTATTTGAGAAGATATGGATTTTTAAGGTTTTCTAGTTGTCTAGGGTTTTCTGTAATTTTCTAGTAGTCATATATGATCCGAAAAATTCCAAAAATATTGTTCTAGGGTTCTTTATTATCATAGCAAGCTTCCTGCAAATTTTCATGTGTTGCGGGGAAAATATTTTGACAAAATTAACTAAATCAGTTCGCTGCCCTAGCTGAGTATTTACGGCAAAAATCAGATTTTCTACTTGCTGCAATTTATCTATAATTTCTGTGTTTTTGAGTGGTATCCCACAAGGGATATTTCATATTAGATCATAGAGGTGCATCTCTTGGCCCTTTGACTCTTGGAAGGAATTCATTTGAAGATGAGTTACGAGCATTCGAAGTTCAGGGATTCATCGTCAAACTTCAGCTTCTCGGTACTGTTGAACAGTCTTTCAAAACTAGAAAAAGCGAAGCACTAAAAGGAATGAAGCAGCTGAGAAAATACGTGGACAATAAAGAAGAAAGCATGAGGAAACAAATATGTTGAAATCAAGAAAATATAGTCATTGGCAACGTTGAAGGGGGATGTGTACAACCTTGAGGTGGATATGTTTGAAGTGATTACGGTGTTAGAATCAGGAGACAATACAATCAAATGCCCAACCGCCTAAATCGAGAATAAAGCCCATGTAGAAAAGGACATTACAGAGATCAAAGCCATGTAGCAGGCTTCCCAAAATGCAAAATGGATTTGTGAAGAATAATAGAGGGATTTTTTTGTGATCTCGAGGATTTTTGTGATGCCACATCAAATCCTTTCCACAGCGAAACAACGAGATGGAACATGGACTAAGTGAATGGTAATTTGTCCATGGTATCAGCTAAGTATAGATGGTGGAGAATATAATGCAAACAAAAGAATACACGAGTCCAAGTGCCCAAGCTCGAGTTAAACGAAGGCATATAAATGAAGAAAAGTCTACGCACAAACACCATAATGTGTGCGAGGAGGTAGATGGTCTCGGAAACTTAGTCGCCTTGTCAACAAGTAAGCTCAAAAAGGCTTGCGCAAGTGTGGCTTGCGCAAGTGTGGAACAACATGGACAGCAAAGAGGCAGTCCGAACAAGCTTTGGCACACGCATGTCAAGAAGCTCCAAAATGCTCCAAGAGAACACGTGGAAATCTTACAGCGAATGCAACAGAGGTCAAGAATTTTGGTCACGTGGCCAAAGCAATAAGATAGTGTACGCATAGCAAATAGCCAAGCTCCCGGCATCCGCGTGGAAAAGGAGATAAAGAAACCAGCGAGATGATAAACTTTGCATTGAGAGGAGGAAAGCTGCTAATTACAAGTCAAACACGTCGAAGAAGAGGAAAGTCATAGAGGTTCGGCCAAATCAAGCTTGTACAAAATGAGTTTGAAAGCACACAAATAAGGATAAATGATAAAGTTAAACGTAAAACCCACATTAAGAGAAAAGCTTGAAAACCCATCTTGGAGGTGATGGTGACGACAAGTACAAGAAGAAAGTCCACAAGGCCTAAATTGGGAGGAGAATGTTACAACCAAGACATGTGAGATAACATATTAATGAAAACATTAAAAGCGGGATAAAGCGGCAAACCATATTGTAAAAGCATAAATTTAATAAAATCTTGTTTTTCCCCATTTTTTGGTGGGCCCAGAGACAATGACCCGACACCATGAGTATTGTTTTATTGTTTATTTTTCTCTGCTTTTACTTCAAAATGTCAACATCCAACAAATTGGCATTAAAATATGAATTCCAAGGTGTAACACACGTATGTACTCATTTCAGACTATGACCACATAGCTGACATGAATCTCGGTCACGTTAATATGGGTCAATTTTGTGACAAAACTCGAGTGCGAGTGACACAATGTTTTCTCAACACCTGTATTGCAGCTTTGATCTACCACAAGCGTAGCCTTCCAAAGTGTCGATTCAATGCCCGAACTCGTTGTTGCATGTGCGGAACACTACGACCACGAAAAGAAGTGTTTTTAATAGCAACAATGAGCCCATTCTCCTAATCACCCCGAACACATTGAAGAGCTTCTCTGAATCCTTGAATACTAGGAAGCTACTCAAATCACAAGATAAACTACACAACAATCTTTGGGATGAAGACCGCTCCGATGCTCCAAAGTCATGAACAAGAACTAAATGGTTGCAAGAGGACTCACGCCAATCGTCTTCCCAAAGAATTGTCTCGCATCGAGTTCCAAGTGGAAATTGAAGACATGATCACCTTATTGAGTAGAATGTTCGACATCCGTTCTGCTTGCTATTTTCAGCCATGGATGTACAAGTTCATTTGCGTCATCCTAGATCAAAAACTAAACATTGATTGGACTACAATCATAAGTGACACATTGCACAAGCAGCTGATTAAAGTGAAGATGGCAGGTCATTTCTAGATGACCTCTTATGTCGTCTATGGTGTAGCATGAAGAAGAATCTTCGCCAAACGGAAACTAGAGGCACAATGACACTAAGTCAAAATAATGCTTTTCACCTATGTTGCCCGGAAACTCCAACCGGAAGCGAGTGTACCGCGTATTGACGTACCACGTCCGGTACTTACTGAAACATTTCCAAAACTCCAAAAGAGTCCCGGGTATGGCTCTGCTGTACCCCAGACATTTCTGTACCATTTAGGCTATACCAGGGCGTTTTCTGTACTGTTTCAGCAGTGCTGCTGTTTTTTAAACACCAAAAATAAAAATATAAAAACTAGTTACTTTTGTTTCAGCAGTACTTCAGAGATTCTAGAATCAAGATTATAATTATGTGCATATGAAAATTTAAGTATGTTGAATGTTTTGAACTTTCATGAATACAAAGTGTTTAAGTGTTTTATCTTTTATGGACTAAAATTGAGTATTATGCATTTATATATATATATATATATATATATATATATAAATGCATAATACTCAATTTTATCCATAAAAAATAAAACACTTAAACACTTTGTATTCATGATTGTACATGCGTTTTGCGTGTCGTTTCTTACCCAAGGGTTTTTTGAAAATTGGGGTTTCACGTTTCAAGTCCGTATCCAAACTTGTACCGTGCCCGTTTCCTAAAGCAACCTAGATTTTCACTACTACCCGCAGCTAGAATTCAAAGCAAGCATGCATCACTTTCAACGTGTCAATGATGCTTTCCTTTTCTACATCATCAAAATGCTCGAGAATAAACCACAAGAAAGGCTTTCCCATCAGGCCAAAGAGGTGATTTCAAAATGGAGCACATAGTTCATACAATTTCCTACATTTCCATACATCCATGATTGTAGATACAATGGAGTGCCCCACAAATTGCCGATGTAAGTGATAGGTGGGCCCTCATGGAACTTTCTCAACAACTTGCATTAGTAAACCGCTTCCTGGGTGAAAACACAGATCTAGTGTATGTTTCCTATCTCCATTGGTGTGTACAAATGTTCATCATTCCACGGTGCAGAGATAATGGATAAGGAAATGACCGTTATAACACTACACCCATTCGTGAGAAGGTGGGAATTTGATATTTGTGGATTCATGGAGAAAATTCTTGGCGTAATTACAGACACTCGTCGAGCCAGAGGGAAGACTATTGGGCCGATTGTGATGAATTTGAGGTTTGGCATCATGACTACTCCCGAATGACTCTAAGTCAAATAATCACATTTAGATTGAAAGATGTCCCACGAGGAGTTACTGATAGTGGCCTCGATATTACTGATCCTACATGTGATTTGATTGTTTCATCAAATCTTCCTAAAATCAATTGTTCTAAGAGAGTGGATATGTCACTCGAAGATAGAATTCAACAAGTAATCAAGAGGAGTCTTGTTTGGTATGAGAGATAATTGGCCAAATGTACTGCAAATGAAAAAAACACACATGAAGATCATAGGTCAGCCAACCAAAGTGAGAAGAGAATTGCAAAAGTCACTCAATCATCCTCTCACCCCACCACACAAGCTTCATCCCATACTCAAGCAAGTAAAAGGCAATGGAAACCAAAGTCAACTCGTGATCTTCCTTCGATGGCTAGTGAACCTGAATAGAGGAAAGATGCAATTGAGGGGAAGGAACATGTTTCTAGGATCTTACAACTAAGCCAACATTCATCAACTCATAACAATTTAGATTCTCAAGGGATGATTAAGAACACCACTTTGCAGTTCGTGGTATCAAATCAGGCGCAAGTTCTAGTGATTCAAATCTCCAATTCACCCGAACCTTCACATCCCATAGATATTTCACAACCTTCTCCCATACATCATGAAGATGTTGTGGCAATTCCTCATCCTCAACATGAAGACTCCATTAAGCACCACCTGAATTTGAGTATCCGCCACCAACACAGGAGCAAATCCACCCAATGCAAGAATTTTATGTGGTGAGCTGATTGAAGAAGTACCCTCTTGGCTACATGGAGAAATCAAGAAGAGGAAAAGAATCATCAAACCAATCACAATTGATCTTGAAGCTATTACATCAATGACAGATTATTTCACTCCCTAAGAAACCCAAGGTCATCTCAAAGTTGCAGTCAATAGGCATGGAGATCGGCACGCCGACATAGTTGCACCAATTGTTGATAAGGACAAGAGGAAATGATTGTTACCAATTATGAAGTCTCCAGAGTAATTCTTGGCAAGTCAACCATAGAAAGTGATGTTGCTCATGCTCGAGAATCCATTGATATAGTTTTGCGACAGATGGAAAAGTACAAATCTCATACAATCCAGCTCAAGGAAGAAAATTGGCAGCTAATAGCATATGTACAACACCTCATCAACCTAATTTCTTCTACTGTTCAAGTTCCTGCTGCAATAGCGGTACCAGATCAAGAGACCCTCTTGTTGTCCAAAGAAATAAATAATATGGGTCATGTAACCAAATCATGGATCACAATGTTCTAATACAAGGTTTGTGGATCATTGATGAAGCTATGAGAATCTACGATAAGGTTCATACTTATCTAGATTCAATCCCTGTATTTCGGAGAGTTTCTTGGGATCAAAATAACCACTCTTGACAAGATTTCTCCCAATATTCGAGAACTTGCACAAATGGGCTTCTCATCTCTTGTCAAGCGAAGGAATCCTAGATTTCAATCACCGTGGACTTCACATTGAATGGTTGAATTTTGCCAAATTCAGGAAAATGGTGCTCGATGATGTCAAAGTACAATTTGATGATGTATGAGGCCAAGTGAGCCCATGAAATGATTTTTCAACTTTGAGCCACAATGATCTACATTGCTTTTGAGAATCATTGGATGGTTTTCGGATCATCGAGGAAAGTGATTCAAATTAAGAGTTGGAAGATCTTTTCTTCAAAGAATGATTCTAACTTCCAAGCTTCATTATTTACTAGGAGAGGCCTTTCCATTCAACCCTGAGGAGCCTACCAGCTCCAAAAAGTTGTGAATGTAACATTTTTGGTGATCGACACTAGGACTTCAAAGTTATAATGGTCAAATTCCGAGAGAAGATTTTAATGAATGGGACATGAAAGGTAAAGGCATGTCCATGCGTATCAAAACAAGAAAGAAGGTCAACAAGCAACCTTAAGGAATCCCTACATAGGAGATCAATTGTTAAATTCCAATAGATTGATGATTAAACATTGGTGACAAATAAAGATCCATCCACTTCAAGACATTCCTTTTGGTTAGTTTGTTTACAACATTTCATGACCATTCCAAGACAATGGTGCTCGATTAGGTAATAGGGATATTGTGATCTTGCATGAGCCAAATGACAATAAAAAGTTATGGCATTATCCAAGATTGAGAATAGAGATCAACTTATTAAATTGGCCTCAAGTGAAAGGATTAACTTAATTTATGAGTATTACATTTCAATTTTCGATCCATTTTGAACAAGTTTGAGGAATCTTCTATCGATGCACCAATAGAGGACTCGCGATATAGTTTAGATATTGCGATATATGCCTAAGGCACGGAAGAAGAGTGAAAACAAGAGATGGGAATATTGTATTCCATTGATGGTCGACGAGATATTGTGATCAACACAAAAACAAATGACTTATGATAGGAGATATGTTTCTAGAGGAGTTGCAATTATAGTTGATCAGGTTGTGCAGGTTATTTGCACACACCATACTTACCCCCCGATTGGTGCCCAATGTGAAGGGACTGAAAGGTGTTGTTTGTATTTGGATAAAGTACATGTCAACAAGGATAGTCGTTATAAGAACATATATTCCATGTGCTACTGCACATTCTTTTCTTGTTCTTTAAATCCATTTCTATAACAAGAATTAAAAAACTTGTGGAGAGAGAATCTTACCCCTTTGCTTTCCTTGAAAGGAAATCTTATGGTAAATCCATTAGGAACATTTTGCAATTATATGTTGTTCCAGCTCAACCATTCTAGTTAAAGACACCAACAAATATTATCACCGCCAATTATGAGGACAACACCATTGTCACATAAGAAGTTATAGCTATAGATGGTAGAGGAAGAGAAGCACAAAGTACATTCCAATTTAGAGGAGGGGCATGGAGGATGTAAAATTAAATGAAGATCAAGATGTGTCAAAGAGGGACAGTGGAAAATGAAGAATTGGATAGCAACAAGGAAACCTTGTTGGCACAACAACCTAGGATGAGCCATTAACCTAGTGCCCACTTGATAAAAATGGTGTTGAGGGTCCACACATGTTATTTCTTTTTCCTAAAATGATCAATACTTAAACTTCTTTGAATAGTGAAAATGAGAATGAACAAGATAGCCCACATGTGTTGCAAAGTCTCCCACACCATCTACATCTCGTGCTCCTAAGCCTAATACAATTGTGTATGTTAGTCATCACTGTGAAAACACCTATTAGTTGGACTACGTTGGTCTATATTGTAGACCAACTAGCTATAGTTTTGTTTATAATGATGACCAAGATGTGGTGAGTTCCATCTTTCTTATGGATGTTAAAAAGATGGATGATGACGAATGATGAACATATGGATATTGATGGTGAAGATATTACACCTCAACATATGGATGTCAACATCAACGTTGATAAGAAGGATGAAACCCTAAGTAACCCCACCACAATGTATCATAGAACTTGACTGATGTCATGTTGTTTACATCCTCAACTAATACAAGTCAACCAATGGGAGAGCACTCAACCTTTAGGGATGCTATAGCTAGGTCAACGACCTTGCCCAATGTTTATGCGAAACCATTGATGTCAAAGACAAAGTTAATAGTGTTCTTTCGGTGGGTGGAAACACGTGTCTATTACGGGAATCAAGAAAAGGTTAGAATTTTAGTCTTCCCAAACAAAGATTTAATTCAATCAATCTTCAACAGTTTCATTCTCAGTTGATTGAATCAGTCATTTCAACTCTTCCATCTATCCAAGTTGGGGTCGGTTCAATGCGTATCCTTTGTATCGGAATGCATCAAATGGATGCAGACACTTTCAAACAATTTTTATGCTATAGTAATCTGGTGGGTTCAATCACACTAACATATGGTGAAAGTGTGCATGATCAATAAAAATTGTACAAAATATATGGTATGTGATCTGGATCTCAGGATATATTCCAGGGACAACACTCTAAATTCTTAGAATCTGGATGTGTTATATGTGGAAGAAATATTAAATAATATATCCAAAATAGAAATGACAGCTCAAAGAAAAACACATGGGAAAGATGATAGAACAGAACATAAAATTTATTAATTTGAGCATTACTCTCGATGGAGATGTATGGCTATCTATTTTCCACTAGCTACATCTATGCTATGATGTGTTACTAATAATCTATATACATAATGTTACAAATCCATGATGACAGAAGAACCATTATAAAAGATGAAACAAATCAACAATTTCCCTTCCATGTGTGACTCTTGACATTATGACGATTAGTCTGAGCAATGAAAAAAATATAAAATGTTTGAATTTGGCATAGGACAACAATGTCAATAGTCAGTGGTACCATGTGTTTTGTGTTTACCTTTAGCAATTTGGACTGTATGTCTCTAGAGCCCAGACAAAGCCAATCACAGAGGTCAACTAAGGTTTAGCACATGCTTGAATGATGCTGCATTTGATCTATTCAGATTACCCTGCACCACTAGAAACATGTGTGATATGTTATGAAGATGGCTTTATGATCTTGGAAGTACCTCAAACCTCTAGAAGTGGTTCAGCAGTACCACAAATCATAAAACATGAGTCAGTGTTACCGTAGTTCATGAGAAAGGGCTTGGGGTATCACTAAAATGTACCTGGATTGGTATGCCTACCAGATCCACCCAAAACCAATATATCAAATCTAAGACCTGTTGCATGGCAGGCTCAGCAGGACACACAGCAGCCACAAGATGTTGAGAACTCTACAAAAGATGTTCATAAGTCCAACATGGCTCATAGTGCGGCTTATTAGGTTGCACTTAGTTCAGCCTTCTAGCCAGTTATTTGTGCTATCTAAACATCCTATGCAACCCAGACAGACTAAGCGGCTCAAAATTCAAGAGGGTTTCCCCAAATCTAGCCATTATTCATATCAGGGGGTGTGATCCTTAACTGAAATAATTCATTACATATTTGTTAAATATTTGTATCTTCGAGATGTTATAAATGGGGATTTAAGAGAAAGTAAATTATGCTGTCTTCTCTATTCCAAGAAAAGATGTAGAGCTATACAATAGCCAAGTCATTATTGATGTCCAAAGAGGGGAGAAACCTCCAAAAGAAATAGAGTTTTCTAACCAATAAATCTGATTTCTAATCTCTCTTAAACTATGATTGGCTGTATGGTAGTTCCAGAAATTTCTGATATGGATGAAATTTTAGATGACTATGTTTCCTCTTGGATTAAAACTAACATTCAACCAAGATTGACCCAGGGATGCTTTTTTGTTACTATAGCCTAAAATAGCCAAGTCAGATTTACGTTGCAACTCCTTCAGGGAGAACTTGTACTATTTGAAAAGTAGAAAGTGGCCCACCTGGTGATGATATATATGAAACTTATGTCCATTCAAGAATTCAATCTTTCAAACAATTACCCTTGTACAGCCTTGACATTCTTGGAAAAGATCGTGTTATACCATTATTAAGATAATACAATAAACTTGGATAGATGATGATGGGTGTTAAAGACACTCTAAAATCCATTTCGAGAACATCCTCATAATGACCATGTTTTATAAATCACAACAGCAATCCCATGCTTGAAATGAGTTCCATAACATGCACTTCATTTACGTATGGGAAATCCTTATAAAATAGCCACCATTTGTTGAATCTAACGGTCAAGCTTTCATGTTCTACATAGGGGATGATGCTTTATTTGATTGTGCCAAGTTTTACAAAACTTTGTAAAGGGCCTTTATTCAAATGTCAAAAGTTATTAGGCCCACTTCCATGTTACTAGGCATATGCTATCTTAAAACAAAGAGTCCTAATTGGCATGATTTATACAGCTGTTAAGTCATCAGTCCTTTTAATAAAAGAAATTTCTTGAAGAGGTTTGCAAGTCAGATGCATCAAAGTTTTAACTTAAGAGGGGCTAAGTAAGGTGTAAAACATGTTATAATGTCGAAGGTACAAGTATCACGTCTTGAAGAGGATAATTGAAAGTAGTTAAAAATGATTTAGAATTGCATAGCCTATAGCTGTCATGAAACCACACTCAGCTCTTAACAATGGATTATAGTATTCATTCAATGAGTAAATTACTGAAATTCAACATACATATGCCAAATTTTAAGTTCACTACAGCAATATGCTGCCATCTGCATTTGTATTCATGATTCAAATGTGTTTATGGATCAACATGTGTTTACACTACTGATAATCAGTTGTATAAATAATCTTATGTAGTTCCACACATTTTCGTATCAAAAATAGATGCTATTAAAATTTAAATTAATTACATACATGGATGATGGATGAAATACATGTAACTATACTGAAACAATGTACCATACAACTATGTGCCATTAGAAATGTCCAATCACGCATACCATCAATGTAGAGCAATGAGAAAATGTATAGGAGTGTAATGACTAATGAATACTACAGCGAAGACATTCACATAAAAGAACACAAAGATTCTCCTCGAGAAACTGAATGCGGGAAAACTCCAGCAACAATCTATGCTTTATCAATACAAAGTAAAATCTCTCGTGGAGCATGGAAACTATACACAACTGTCAATTTTGGAAAGTGTCATGACCTCCTCATCTCTGCCAGTGGATGACGATTTGCTCTTCCTCTCAACTATGAAATGGATGCAATGGAAAACACTTTATCACTCACCCCCTCTCTGCCCCTTGGGCCCTTCTATTTACGTGGGTCATTTTGGATGACTAATATTCCAAATTCAATATTTAATCTCACCCTAAAGATTCCTTGGTTCTTGGCCCATTTTCACACCTCATAGCCTCATCCTACATGCCACAAAAAATGAAGATACTAGGACTACAGCCTTTTTTGATGTTTTAATGGACAAATTTTGGGCTGATTTATTGTGAGTAGGTAGATTAAGATGTCGAATTTCATCAGTTAAAAATTCAGATCATTTCGACACCATACCATAACAAGCCAGCATGATTTCTGTGCATTTGGAGGACCTTACACACTAATTTTGACCTGAATTTTTGTTTGTAGGTGGGAAAGGATGTCAGGAATCCCTATATGAAATTTCAGACCAATCAGATATCGTAGAAGGGAGTTATAAACCCAAATTGAGACTGCCAATACTCACTTTTATTGAGTCAAAGACCCAACAATCTTTCTCATATTTTTCTGAAACTTCAGAAAGCAGTTCTATAACATGTCTATCACTTTTGTATAGCATTTCGTGCCAGCTATATGAGGCCATTTTATTGAAGATCTGCCAATTAACAGTCGTCGGTCACTAGCAATCAACTAGCTGTTCACTAGTAATTCACCACAATCCTCTCTCCCTTGCTCAAACTTGAGTGGAATGATGTCTTGAACACTGGGATCTATTATGTTGATCAATTTCAAATGACAAAATTTGAGAATAGTTGATGTAGCTGTCCATCGTTCATTGTATAAACACCATGGTCTTTCTTTCTTACTCCATGCTATATTAGGGTTAGTTTTTATGTTTATGCTGTAATGGTTTGAAGTTTAGTTAATATTTTTCTATTATACGCAGTTGAAACAAAAAATTATCATAGAACTATGATATATTGAGAGAGTAAACTATTATTAGTAGGTCTGGCATATTTATGACTTATTCTCTAATAAATGCAGATTCTGAATAAGTGTAAAATCTGATTTTCTCTAGAAATTAACAAGACAGATTCATAAAAAGTTTTCCATAACATAACTGACCAGTGAGATTTTGCATTGTGATATTGTGATTTATTTAAATTACATTTTAATTTAGTAATGTGAGTCCATAATTGTTGTAAGTTTTAATCATCCTTTCTGTTCCTGTCTAAAAATAAATTTTCCACATTCTTTTTAGGCCGCATCCCTTGTGCCATCCAATGAAGTTTGGGAGATCTCACAAACATCACTCAAACTTTTGAAATATTGACAACAAGACCACCATTTACCAATGCCAGGATAGACAAAAACTGTGTAACAAAATTTTGGCGGCAAGGCTATAAGAAATTGCAGTTTCATCCATGGGTGCTGCTTACATGATACTGGAGAGAATGAAGAGATTTTATCTAAATGTTGAGTCTATGCAAAGTGCACAATATTTGGATAAGGGTGCTCAAATCCAGAAAGGTAAAATGTATTCATTAAAATCCCTGAACACGAAAGGTTTTAGATGATAGAGCTCACATCCAAGATGCGTCATTTGGACTGATCTTATTTTCAATGAATACAATCAACCCGTACAGATTTGTGCTGTTAACTTACTTGCTATTGCTTGCTGTACACACTTTCGATAATCAACAAACATGGCTGGAAGGAAATGATCTTTCACAAAATTCTCAATGAAAGCTTGAAGACCATCATTCCTGTCAACAGAAACAAAATGCACAAAACAATTATATATATAAAACAGACATGGTATAGTCACCTTCTATGAAATCCTAATCATCACTCCACATTTTAGATTAAAGATGAGATCAAACCGATGGTAAAAGGGTGGAAACAGAAAGTTGAAACAGGCACTAAATAGAAAACTCTTTAACAGCACTTTTATTCATGAAATAGTGAAGGTTATAATGTTCTCTCATAATCAGACTGCTAAAACAGAACAAAGCAAGGGCCATGTACTCAGACTGAAAAAAACGTGATACCCATTTATTTCCTTATTAACTAGTCAATGTGGCAAAAGCATGGATCATACCTGTCCAACCATCTATGTAGTTTTGCAGAACAGGACTAAGTAATCATAATCTTTCAAAAAATATAGCTATGTTCCATTTGCTTAGGTCCTCGACCAATCTTGTAGAAGAAATTTGTTTAGTTGTTTGGTCTCTTAGATGGTATTAGTCAGTGCAACTCACTCAGCCAACATTATTTAGTTGTTTGGTCTCTTAGATGATGTTAGTCAGTCAACATTGTCAGATCTTCCACAGTAGCCAATGATGGCCTGGATGATTCCTCCATATCAGGCACGGACAGAGATAGTCGATGAGGTTTCCTTCCAGTCTTCATCAGCACATGCTTTAGGGACTCTTGTCTGCCCTTCATTGCTAATTCAATTGATTTCATTACCACCTGTGTTAGTGGCACACTGCTTTATTTGTCCTTTTACTTCTAGGATTCTCTCTTCCTAGATCTTTCTATTATTAACTGTTATATCCTCCGGTCTCATTGACCTACTTTTGGTCATCTGTGGATATTAATATAATTTCTTTCTTTCTTTCTTTCAGCTTTTATTTTGTTCTGATGATGGTAGTCCATTAGCCTACTGCTTTGTTACATAGTCTTTCATTCTTTTATTGATAAAATTCAAGGAATGATTTGTATTTACACTATTGAATCGGTTACAAAAAGCAGGTTCCTGCTATGAAAAAATCAGAGAAAGGCTACATATAGCAGTGAAATTACAGGATGCATACATTTAGATATGCAAAAACTGCTGCTGCAGTACCAAAAGGACCAAATATCCTGTATATCTAACTCCCCTGTGTGTGAATACAATGTCTTAAAAAAAGTAACCATCTGAAATTTTCTTACTATAAAACAGACAAAAAGAGGAGGAAAATAGAAAAATGAAAACAATTTTCAAATGTTTTTTCCAGCAACCCTTTTGGAGCCAGTTTTACATATCCTTCTACAATTTCTACTTAAAACAGTTTGACATCCCCTCAAAGTGTACTGGAAAATGATGCCTCATTAGCACAGTCTTGCAACATCCACAAAATGCTGGGCGGAGTTGATGCCCCCTCCACTGTTTCCTGAGCTCTCAACTTGTGTGCCCTGTATTTTAGGGTTTGGATGCTGTATCTGTTTAATCACATCTTCCCTTAGCACCAACTCCTCAATGGTGGCCATACCTTTGGTTTGCTGTTCCTGGCAAGCCAAGCATTGAAGGAAGCATTTTTCTAGAATTGGGTTGGAAAGTAACATATCAGATATCTGTTGGCTTTTATTTTGCATACCTTTTCAATAGCCTGAATGAAACTTATAAGAAGGGTATCCCAGATGGTAGGGTCTAATTTTTGCCATTTGGCAGGATCTGCACTGCCACTTGGGTTTCTGAATGACTCCCATCGCTGTTTGAGTTGTTGGAAGTCCTGTGGGCCATTGAACAAGAGCAGATTCAGGGTGATATACTGTCAAGCTCAAACTAGGAAGCTGAATAACTTCTGGAGGAATAGAAGATTGAAGGTGTAATGGTGGGACAGTTGCCTCCCGGAGGTGGGGAAGGCGGACTTTAACCCTAGGGAATAGGTTTCCAAAATCAGCAATAGAATGAACCAACATATGAGGCCTGGGGGAGAGTGGAGGTAGCTGAGGCCTTAACGTTTTCCAAGAAGAGTTTAAATTGTTCAAGGATGAAGACATGTGAGAGGTCATTTGTACCGGGTGAGACCGGCAGATTGAATCTGATGGTGCTGCATTATTCTAACCTGCTGAGGGGCAAGGGGGCCTTCACCATCAATTTGTATTGTAGCTTGAACCTGCTGGCCCTGTTGAGTGATCCTTCTTGCACGTAGTTGTGGGTTTTCTAGATATGGTTGTACATTCCCCTGTATATTTTTCTCTGGATAACCCTTTACCTGTTTGGGAGTAGAAGCCACACATTTGCATCGACCCGAAGCCCTAGGCAGCTGGGTATGGCTTTGCAGGAAGGGGGTACAGATAACGGGATGTACCAGAGACAGCTACATGCCCAGGTACGGCGGGGAAACAAGCAAGGTATGTGTTTCAGTACCCGGATACGCCAGTCAACATACCCAGGTACTGAAACGTGTGCCCTGCACATCTCCCAGCGTACCCACAGGTTTCAGGCATAAAAAATGTTTTTCTCTCTTTTGGTCAAAATAAAGTCAAAAGCGACTTTTCAAACAGAAAAGAAAACTCTAACCCTAAAATACACCCCCAAACTCTTTTTAAACAACATAACATTTACCTCACATTGCATACATTTATCTAAGTTCGACCAATGAATATCATGACATTTGGCATTGAATTATCATAATGTTTTGTGGTTATTTGGCTTATTTTGTTTACTCTCATGCATATTATATGGTTAATTTGCTTATTTAGCTATATTTTTAAATATTTTATATATTTCTTGTATGGCCTTATCCAAGCCCCCAAAAATTGTCGTATCGGTGTACCTAATTCCTATCCACGTATCCATACCCATACACGTACTAGCTACCTTTCTGCAAGGTTCCATGAATTTTTTATTTGTGCAAGAGATCCACTCAAGCACAAATGAACTGGACAAATCTATCATCTTGACCGCAAAATATTATGAATTAGTGTAGGTGCTGCAAATGGGGTTAAATACTTGAATTCTCTTTTAAACCTACCATGTTTATTTAGAGCTTCTGTCAAGGAGGTATTTAAAATTTGGGTTTAGAGAAGAACAACATATATAGTGGTAAAATTCCCTAGATTTTTGAATGATGCTGTAAAAATCGGGACTCTGGTGCAATAAGCTCTCATTAACCTTGTAATCCTTGAAATCCCACATCACTGTTTTTGTGTCAGGACAATCCTCATTATTACCCTCTTCAGCCATACGTAGCTGCTGCTAACATCTAAGGAATGTTTTTGCAGTCCTAAGTGTCGTTGAAAACCAAGACAGAGCTGGCAAAATCTGTACCAAAGATAGCTGTGAAAATGGAAATGAGCTCAATGTATATGCTGGCTTTGTGAAGAAAAGGAAAGGATCTAATATGTCATGTTGTTAGTACCCTTCTCGCCTGTTTAAGCCCTTGTGATTGCATCTAGATCACGAGAAATAAGTTTAAACTGATGGACATATAGTGTGTGCAGCGAGAATATAGTGAACATGCTATATATTTCAAAAAATAAAATGTTTTAATTTGGTCCACGAGACCCAACACTCTGGACCACAATTTGTTACAGCTGCCTCAACAACTTGACGATGCAGAAATTAAGGAGCATGCTGTTTCTTTAAGAAGGTTGTTCCTTCTCAAGCATAATTCTCATCTCTTCAAATAGCTTCAACATGAAGTCTATTCTAAATGTTTCAGTGTACCTAACTCGGATATTCTTGTAGGGTGGGCATTCTAGGATGAAATGATTCTCTGTTTTGTTGCTCCTGTGGTGCCAAACAAACATATCCTCCGCTCCCATTCTTTCTTAGGGGTCACTGATCTACTTGTCTCACATATGAGCCCATGGGAACTAGTTCTTATGAGCTATGAGTATTTTCTCCCTCCATTTGTCATCCCCTATGGATGCTTTTTCATGATGTTCATAGGTCAGGTTGAATTTCGTAAGATAGTATTGTCATCTTTTGCTTATTTTCTGCAATATCCCTTTCAAAGGCTGAAACTGAAAAGAAGGGAATTCGCACAAACCCAAATATTATCAAATCTGATTTCTAAACCAGCAAACTTGAACAGCGATCAGATTTTTAGGACAACGGTGCAAAAATGAGTACAAAACACTTGAAACTCTTCAAACAACTTTGCCAAAATAGATATATGTATTTTAGGCATCAACCAAACCAATATTCAATACGAAATCTGATCCAAAACACTGCTGGAAATTAATTAAAAACCAGCGAAGTACAGCTGCAATAAAAATTATGAAATGAGGGTTTAGGAACCCCAAACTCCACAAAGAATTACTGATTCCAGCCTTATAAATAGTGACAAATCTGAATATGAAATGAAAGATCAGATTCGTGCCCTAGAAGGCACCAAACAACACTCTAATGCAAGTCGCTCCACAAGGGAGAGGCTCAATAATGCATATAAAAATCTGATTATGACTTCTTTCCTCTCAAATCTGCAATATGCCTTCAAGCCAAACAAGGAAGGAGGGTTTCCATCCCCCAACCAACCACAAGAAGGGTTCCGTCCGTCCTTGGAAGATGCCACACACTTGGATTTTTGCCCAAGAGTGGAAGAACAATGAGCAAACAGCCCACAAGTCCAATTTAGATAAAATTCGCCAAAGTAGATGTGTGCAAATGAAGTCTTCATCTCCTTTTATACCTTCATCTTTGGCGCCAAGGCTTAGAAGGACAAGGCCGACCCAAATAAAGTCATTATAATCTTTTAATATGCTTTTTTCAATGCACCAAACCCAGCCAACTCTGCTAAAAGCAAAACACACTAAAAACAATTAAAAATTAGAAAATAAATGCAAAGGAAGCTCAATTCCTTTTCCCAACTCTTCTAATTTCGTTGCCATGGAAAAGGGAATGGCAAGAAGTCCAAAATCAGGTCCTTAAGTGGGAAAAAGGGACATTACAGTCCTCCCTTCCCAAAATTGTTTGTCCCCAAGCAATTGCAATTGTGGATGTTCTAATATTGTTGCACTTTCCCATGTAGCATCCTCAAGGGGTAATCCTTCCAACGAACCAAGTATTCCTTGATACTTTGATTCCTCAATTTCTTCTCACAAACCTCTAGGATACTTTCCGGAATTAGAACCAACTTGCCCTCCTCATCCAATGGGGGCAACTCATGTGAAGGAGTAAGGTGTTGTCCAAGTGCCTTTTTGAGGCATGAGACATGAAAAACATTATGTATCTTGCTTTATTTTCCGAGAAGCTCAAGTTCATATGCCACCTTTCCCACCTTCCTCTTTACCTTATAAGGACCATAAAAGCGAGGTTTTAACTTTTCCGCACCCTTTTGTTTGATGGAAGATTGCCTATAGGGCTGCAACCTAAAAATACCATGTCTCCCACTTCAAATGTCCTCTCTTTCCTATGTTGATCTGCATATAACTTCTGTTGATTTTGGGCACATAGAAGGTTCTCCTTGAGCTCTTTTAGGATATCATGACTTTGCTGAATTAAATCTTGAGCCTTAGGCACTCTACTATCTGTCATAACCAAATCAACAAAGAGGAAGCATCATACCCATACAAAGCTTTAAAAGGAGACATACCAATGGATGTTTGGAAAGGTGGTGTTGTAACAAAACTCAGCCATGTATAGCCACTTCATCCATGCTGATTGTTGCCCATCAATGTAGTTCCGTAGGTATCCTTCCACCCATTTATTCACTATTTCAGTTTGCCCATCCGTTTGGGGATGGTAGTTTTGCCATGGAGTGAGTTGGGTGCCCTGTTGACCAAGCAAACTCTTACGCAAACATGCTCATGAACCTGTTGTCCCTATCACTTACTATATCCTTGGGCAGCCCATGAAGTCTGAATATTTCTTTGAAAAACACATCAGCCACTATAGGAGCATTATATTTAGCTAGAAGTGGGCAAAAATGAGCATACTTAGTGAGTCTATCAACCACTACATATAAGCAATTCTTACCTTGAACCATAGGCAGCCCTCGTGATGAAATCCATAGAGATGCTCTCCCATTTTTGAGTGGGAATGGGAAGAGGTTGTAGGAGACCTGCTGGAAATGTGTGTTCTGCCTTGTTTTGTTGGCATGTAAGGCATTCCCGAATGTATTGGAGCACTTCCCCTTTAAGACCTTTCCAATAGAATCTTTCACTGACCTTTTATATGTCTTAAAATAACCTAGGTGACCAGCTATTGGGTCATCATGAACAGCTCTCAATATTTTACTCTTCACCTTCGATTTAGGCACCAAATAGACTCAGTTTTTGTAAAGAATAAGCTCATCCATTACCTTGTACCTTTCATCACTTATTTCCCCTTCAAAAACAGCATTAGCAAACTTGTTCTTGACATACTCAGTTGTAATTAATGACTTCCAATCCGCTGTAATCTTGGATAAAGAGCAAAAACACGACTCAATAACAAAATATCTTCTACCAAATAATTAACTCAGGGGGTCTTTTGAAAGCATACCTTGTAAAGTAATATTTTTACCTTTGTCCATGAAACTTATCTCCATGCTTTGATAGTTGAAAGTGAGCTCTCCCAATGAATGCAACCATTGGACTCCAAGCACGATACCCATATCAGCCATGTTAATTAAATAGAAATCAGCACATACCTCATATGGTTCCAATGAAACATGGAGTTGGGAACACCTCTTGGTGCATGGCATTGAGTGACCATCCATTATCTTCACCATGAACCCTTTGAAGTCTTCAACCTTCAATTTCAATTTGGCCACCAAGCACTCATCTATGAAATTGTGGGTGGCTCCACCATCAATCAAAATTATGACTTCGTGCCCTTGTAGATTACACCCTTTATGTGGAATGGTGGCCAACTAGGTGCTCCTCTCTAAGGTAGCGAGAGTCTTATCAACCTTTTCCAAATCCTTTCAGCCCAAATATCGAAAGCTTGTTCTCATCAACATTACTTTCATCATCCTCACAATCTGAAAATACTTCAATATAATGTATTTTACCTTTACCCAAACAGCGATGCCCGATAGTCCATGGATCCTTGCATGAGAAGCACAAATTCTTTAGCCTTCTCAAGCTCATCTCTAGATTCTTTTTTCATTGTTGGTTTAGGCAGCTCCATGTGAGTACTTGGAAACTTTTGGGTGGCCTCCTTTGGATGGTCCAAGGGGAGGTCTCTCAGGTCTAAAGTGGGTTGTCCTCCACTCGAAATTCCCTTGGGAAGATTGTTGTTCGCCATTTGCTTTTGGACCAGCACCTTCAAGATCTAAAGCCTTCTTGATTGCCTCTTGAAGAGACAAGGGATCAAAGGCTCAAACCAAACCCTTGAGGGCTCGATCAAACGCCTCGAGCACTCCTGAAGCCTTCTTCTGAAACATCTGTGATCATAACGAAAGCCTCTAAAATTCAGTCACATATTCCTCCACCGTGCCTTGTTGTCTTAAATGAGCAAGCTCACGAAAGTGAACTTCCATATCGAATTCTATCAAAATCAATCAATGAGTCTTTGGCAAAATCATCATAGGAATGATTCTCATTATGCCCTTGTATCACTAACCAATGAAACCACCATTCATGAGGACTCTTCTTTGTTCGCAGATGCAAGTTAAGCAAACCTGATGAACATCCTCCTCATCATGGGCTTCCAAAGCACAAATATGTATCCATCTTTTGGAATCCAAGCCCTAGAATTTGTCCCTTTGGTTGATCCATCAAATGTGGAGAAGGTCATCTTCCCCAACACATTATGTACCTCCTTTTGTGGCATATGATGTCTAGGCTCAGACCTAGGTCTTCCTCTATTCACTCCAATGAATTCGGCGAGTGAAATAGCTTCACGAATCTCTTTTAGAAGAGCCATATACTCTTCATAACTTGTACTTAAATATTCCATCCAGGTAGAAGGCTTTCTTTCAACAACTGGCCGGAATAGCTTCTTCTCTTGGAAGAAAAGTAGGCTCCAAGCAACAAATCCGTGGGCTGATCCCATAGATTATCGTTGTATTGTTAGCTCAAGATGAGCTACCATCACCATTTAAACCCTAGGGCGAGGAAGTTCATTGTCTCCACTAATCTCTCTCAACCTGCCAATCAATTTATCAAATTTGGCTTTTTGAGGATCTTGATTAGCCGTATTGTCTTCTCTTCCCCTCGGCTGATCCGCTTGCCTTCTTCTTTCGGGTCTTATAGAAAACCCTTTTTGCCTTCTTCCATTAAAACCCTAGGCCTATGAAGATCCGAATCGATACCATTGGAATACCCCTTTCAAGGGCTGAAATTGAAAAAAGTAGGGAATTAGCACAAACCCAAATATTATCAAATCTGATTTCTAAACCAGTAAACTAGAAAAAATAAAACCTAAATTTGAACAGCCGATCAGATTTTAGACAGATAGTGCAAAAAAATGAGTATAAACACTCAGAAACTCTTCAAAACAACTTTGCCAAAATAAATATATGTATTTTAGGCATCAAGCCAAATCAGTATTCGATACTGTAAATCTAATCCAAAACATTCGCTAGAAATTAATTAAAAACCAGCGAAATACAGCTGCGATAAAATTATGAAATTAGGGTTTAGGAACCCCAAACTCCACGTTGGCTAGATTTTTGCGACACTGTAAAAACCTAGGCAATCATGAGATAAATCTCCCTCATTTACCAATGAGGCTCCCGTGTAAGATTTGTCAATCGTCATTCATTTTCTAATATCTATTTGTGGGTTTTACTTTAATCACCAAGCTCATGCAAAGCCGAGTATTAGAAGAAATATGTCTTTCAAGAGGGAAATAATTGAGTACGGGAAGAAAGGAAAGAAGACGTGCAATCTAACACAATAGTTGCGTAGTTGATCTCATGCACATAGATAAACAAATAGATCTTCAAATACGAGAATTTAAAGAAAAAGAAAGTTTCAGATTTAGATCCGAGATAACACTGATTTATGCAAAGATCTAAAAGAAATAAGAAACAAAATGAACCGTCGACGCAAATTTCTCCTTAAATCTACCTCCTTTCAATTCCTTAGCATTTAGAAAGATATCAAGGATTTCAACTCAAAGTTTGGAACACAAGAATGTTGATTACAAGTTCTTTCTCCTTTAATTCATAGGTTGCTCCACTATTTATAGTGTATGAAGGGCAATTACAAATAGGAAAGCAATAAGCGAACCGACACATGCGAAGCTATAAAGAAAACAATTGACAATCTTTCCCCGAAATTTCTCTCCCATGACATGCGATCTCAAGACTAAATCAAAGTTTTGCATATCTACCACCTATATTCTCAATTGAGAACCTTTTAGGATAACTAGAAGTAATGACTTTTAACCAATTGCTTTAGTTTTACAATTATATCAAGAAATAAGAATAAGAGGGAAGGGAAGAAGTTGTTGAAAATATATTCAGTCATCATACTCTACGCTTTTCTTCTCGTTACCGGAAACTTAATATACTTGTCGAACATGTGATTCATATCTTCCATTTATTCTGTTGACATCCTACATACTGCCAGTGCAATCACCACTTTGCGGCAGAGTATCGGAATCTTTAGGCAATAATTAATAAATTGTGCATCCAACTTGATTATTGTCTTTCCAGTAACATCCCGAAATTGTTAAGGAAAGAGAATGATAAGACCTTGCACACTCCATAACAAATTTAAACTGGCAGGCGAGTTGTGATTGGGAAACACTTCGAAGCTTGAATAATCATCGCTATACTTTTAGTTTGCCTACATGACCAAGGCATCCTTCGGCTCTGGATACTGCCAATCAAATCGTGATGAGTTCGGGGCCTATGTCTATATCATTGATGACTTTAAGCTAGAAATATGCGCATGAGATTTGCTATACTAAAGCTTGAATAATCTCGCTATACTACTTTAGTCAGTCAGCGCATGTAGATGTCCCCTTCCGGCTCTGCAGGATCATTAATTAAATCGAGTGATGGGTTCGGGGCCTATGTACCTGGTGATCATTGATGTTAGCTTAATCTGGAAGATATGCATGAGTTGGCATTGACCCTTCTCTTTCATCATACTTCATCATGTACTGGAACAATCTTTATCTCGGAGGCTCTTTTTCTTTTATCATTTGCCGAATCCCTTCATAATTGGATCAATTTCCCATGTAGATCCGGCAACTTCTTACGATTCGGAGAGAAGATATATTGATAAATGAACTGATATTGATTTGAACTTTTTTTCATATAATAACAATTACATGGATGAATATAATTAATTCAGAGACAAAGATGGAGTCATGGCATAGATCACTTGATTATTATCCACCAAAATCTGCATATAAAATCTGCTGTGCCCTAAAAATTTGAGACTTTGTTTGCGTATGCAAAAAGCAAAAAATATTATTTAATTCACTGGCACTTATAACCATCGTATACTTAGAATAACAAAAATCAGGCTATTGACCAATAGGCGCCAAAACTAAAACTTCCGACAATGAAAAATACTCCTTTATGCAAAATTCCCCTTCATCAAAAGAGAATTAATCGCTTTCCACCATATGGCATCCCATACTTATATAGCCATGTCAGCATACTATTTTTAATAATCGTCCTTCCTATTTCTAGCAATTTAATTAAGTTAAAATCCATGCCTCTTTCATCAATTTGGGTACCCCGAGTTTCGCATGTTTTGATTTGTTTTTATGAATTTATTTTATTTATTTTAAAATATTTGCATCCTTGACTTCTCTTTAGCTCATCCATTTGATTAACTTTCCTCCCTATTTATGGCGCCAAACTTAGCTAGGAAACCATTAATAAATATCATTAAATACATGTAATAATGCACAGGTGGAGTCGCACTTTTTACGCAAGGAAATTTGTTAAAAATAGAAAGTCTGAAGTAATGGGAATTTCCACCCTACATTGCGAGCTCAAAAATCCCATTTTCACTTAAGTAATTTGACTTTCATGAATGGGAATTTCACCTGCGTTGGCCAAAGTAAGAAATTCCCACTGTGCTCCCCATACCAAAATTCTTTTCATTACTTGAAACTTAAATCCTTCCTTCCAAAAGTGTGACTTAGCCATGGAAAATAGTCTTCTTCTCAAAATCGACTTGATAGGTGAGTAAACTTCTTTGATGGGAAAAGTCACTCGCTGTAGGCAAGCAAAGAAATTCCTTCGGTATTTTTAAGTGGATTTTTCTTTATAATGGGAATTTTCACTGGATCAGAGTGGTAAGAAATCGCCTTCCTTTCCTCACAGCCATTACTCCAAATTGCTAACCGAACTTCACATTTTGACTTGATGGGGGAAAAAGCAACTAACTCATTGCAGATGCTGAGAAATTTCAGATGCCTACCACTTCTAAAATTCTGGCTTTGCCAGCCTGTATCTATAATCCAAAACTGCGACTTGCTCATAGAGGAGTAGCTTTCTTTTTTTTCTCGCTTTAATTTTTCTCCTGGTAAGAAGTTAGCACTTTGTGATTAATTTCTTTCTCAGTAGAGGCCATGGATGACTTCCCTGTATTATTCTAGTGCTATTAAACAAAAGTTATACAGTGAGCAGAGCTTACTTAAGGGAATTTAACGATGCATGCATCACTGAAGAAATCGAAAACAAAGCAAAAAGAAATAAATACTAAAGCAACGTTGTACCACACATGCAAGTTGGAGCAGCAACTCGTACAATTCATTCTTGGTAGAAAACCTATTGTGATGTGAGAATATCGGTACGAAAAACTTCCTAACGAAATATGTCAACCCAGCACAACTCATATTAAATGAAACTTTATTTATTTAATAAACAATAAAATAATCTTCTGGCAGCATAAAACCTGACGTAGGCATAAATATGAAGGATTTTCAGATATGGTGGATTGGTCAAATCGCTCATATGATTCACTCGGGAATATCTGCGTAACGTGAATAGAGGCAACTTCTCGGCCAAATAACAACAAAAAACACATCGTCATTTAAAAAGAACGAAAATTTTAAAAGTGGGTAGTCCTAGATTTAGGGGTAAGAAATGCCGTATACCCACTCACAAAGAATACAACACGTGGGAGTGAATGAGGGTATTTTCTACCTCGATGACATCTTGAATTTTCAATACAACATGGGAGGAATGTCTACCACCATTCAAGCAAGTGCTACAACACTTTACTGGCTGACACAAGGTGTACATCCCAACATCGGAGAAATGCTCTTTTTCCCTCGCAAGAGATTCAATATTTTTGATACATCATTGGCGCACAAGGAGTTCATGTGGACCTAGAGAAAACCCACATCATTCAGAAATGGCCTACGAAAAAGAGTCCCACAAAGCTTCACTGACTTCGTAGGGTTGGCAAACTTTTATATGTGTTTGTATTTGGTTTCCTCACATATCGAGTTGAGCCTTTTAATCAAGTTACATAAAGGTTATGCCAAATCAGCTTTCATCAAAAGCACTCTTGGTCAAGCTATGCAATAAGCAATTCAGAGCAATTGAAAAATGAAGATCATATTCCTCTACCTCGTAATACTCACTGTTACATGATATCTCAAACAATTTATTTGATATAACTCTTATGCCTAAGCAACGCACTGCGCAAGGTGATCCTCACTCAATTTGGTCACCCAATTGCTTCTTGTCAATAATGCACATGTCACTCATACTAGTCAAGTAGCATCTTGTATATGCCTGTAGAGTTTTATGCCATTTTCTAGAATTAAATATTATGGTAAAAGTAGGATTATCCCAAATATGAATCATCTCTGTCAAACCACAGTTTCTCTGCATCAATGCAATCTTATATTTAACAATTCCTCTTGAACATCTCAAGCATAAAGGAGAAGTGCCAATCCAGTAGTAGATTAAAGCTTGAGTGGACCTCTAGCCCTATCTATTCTACTGTGCTTGACACATGCATATGCGAGACTCATACTTGGCCAAAATTGTGCTCATATGATGCACGAACTTTGCATTAATCTATCAGCAGCTACAATGCAGTAAATTAATTCCAGATAACAACTTGCAAGATGGAACCTTGTATCTAGGACATTTGTGAGTACCACACAAAGCAGAATGTCAGAAGCTCGTATGGGAGGCCATTTTAGATAAGGTGTGTGGAATACTTTGGACTCTAGAGTTGAAAAGAAAGATGCAGTCTTGAGGAAATATTTCTTTTGCCATATCTCAAGAAGGATGTTGCTAAATACATCAAATTATGTACTACCTGTGCTATTGTTAAGTTGAATGTCACTCAAGAAATGCAGATTATACACATCATTTCCAGTCCTAAACAAACCTTGAAAATCCAGCTTCTGTAGATTTCAATTCAAAATTCTAGGATGGTGGTTCTCATTGTGTAAGTGAAAATCATCAATTTTAGCTGTAGAAACAGCTTAACTGTATTTTCAAAATGTGTCAATGATTCATTTTGGATTTTCATCAGCCATCATCTTTGATAGAGATAGCATCTCTCTATGTTCAACTTTTGAAAGCACTTTGGTTTATAAACATAAAGTTGAACAAGTCTACTGTAGTTCAATCCTCAAACTAATGAGCAACCAGAAGTGGTAAATAGGATGACCGTGCATTTTCTTATAATGAACAGATTCAAAAAGGGATCGCACTCAGTATGAAAGCCTACCCTTCTGCTCAGTATGGCTACAATCAAAACTTCCATCCCTTTCATGGGTTGGATTGAGTTTCCAAACGTATGCACCCATTTATGGAGTATATCCAATCATATATGCCACCATCATCATCAACATTCTCAACTCGGTGATGAAGTTAAACAGTTGCCTGCAAATTACTGGACCTGACCATACAGCATGATTCATTCATGGTGCAGACCACTCCGCATAAGACTAATGCAAAATATAAGCAAAACAACTAAGATCACTAATATGCCGGGCCTCACACACCCTTCAGTGCTGGCGATCGTAATGTAGTTCGTTACGCTTGAAGAAGGAAATACTCCACCACGACCTAATCAAAAGCTACATCCACTTCAGTATGGCTTACTACATTTTTCTTTTTCTTAAAGAGTAAAATATATACTATATTAAATAAAATTGTACAATGAAAAAAGAACTCTTCAAGGATAGAGCTCAAAGTATACTACAGCAGTGTAGAGTGGAGGACTGGATCAAAAAAACAAAGGAAACAAGGAATCAGGGACATAGGAGGCCATGAACAATATAAACATAAGTGGAGATTTAAGACAATTGCAATTTTCAGGAGCCAAAGAGGAATAGAAAGTTGTCATCCTCGAATAAAAGAAGCTTATCCACTTTTGCTTTGATGGAATTACATGATACTAAAAGGTTGGAGATGAAACATATGAACTCACTCTCAGCTTCTTAACTTGGTCTTAATCCAGTCTTCAGTGCTGTCCCCTTCTGCCATTACTTTCCACCTTTGTTGGATTCAATTTGATTTTGCAAATACATGGGTCCCAGCAAGAAGAGATTAATCTGACTGCAGCAATCCAACAGAAATGGATCAAGTGATTGACACCATAGGCTAATGCACAGAGACATCAAGAGATCCATCTCTTTCCCGGATTATCAACAATGGGTCAACCACCTTCTGGCGAAATGGTTCACAGAAGTTCGGAAAGTTGCTTAAGCGTGCGTCAAATCTTTCACATCTTTCCACAATGGGACCACAATTAGGACTCACGTTTTTCATGCAGAGGCAACTGATCCCAAGAGATTGGCACCTTGTGGCTGACTTGTGGCAGGTGCCAGCACCACTCTGTGCAAGCAATCTGACCACACTCGCCAGCTTCAGGACACTCTCAAGCAGGTGGGGCCACACCACCATGTTCACTCTAATCCCTTTTCCAATTATTCTGCAAAGCTCCCATAATATTATCCCCGCTTTCGCGCAACTCTCTATTGTGCAGTGTTTCCAAAAAGCAACAAAACAGAAAACTTCAACAACACACATGATGAGTTAGTCACGCTTCTTGTAACGCATACAACTGTTCCCTTCATCTTCCACTACTTTTATAATAATGTATTCTATTTCATTCTTTGTAATAAGTGATGTTAAGAAGCGACTCCAATAACATACTTGACCTCTCTAATTATTGTGGCAGTACAGTAGAATCTATACAATCTTGTATTTACAGCTAAAAGTACTGTGTCTTACTAATCTGGGTTTCTATGTCTGTAAGGCACTCTGACTTGGTATCTAGCCTTCATCAATCCTAAGTATAAGCCTTAGCACATACAACAGCATGTGAATCCATCTGTGTGTGAAAGAAATCCCTTGGATCTCCTCCCTAGGCCTCCAAACTATGAGGAAGTCCTCTTTCAAGGAGAACCAAATATCACATCTCAAAAACTATCCTGTCGTATGGCCAACTTTTGGTATTTATATGCATTGCAGCAGCTGGATGAGTTGAGTTTTCAGTTGGCCTAAAAGCCCTTTTTTCTTAGGCTTTTAGTATAAGTCAAAATTATGATTAAACCCAGAGCTTACCTTCTTTCTTTTCAGTATCAGCTACAGAAGATTGATGTGGCTCGGACATTGTTCAACAACTTTACGCTCTCATGGTGCCAACCTTGAGGCACATGACTGGGAACTTATGCCTAACTAAATATTCTTAACTGAAAGCAAATGACCAACTGCTTTTACTGTTAGATAAATTGGCTGGTAGTAATGTCAATATCACTGACTTATTAGCTCGACTTGTAGCAAGTCTTATTCCCAAGTCAAACTGTCCCATGACAAATGCAGTTTTTGACCATTGCAATTGTTACCCCATGTGTATTTTAATTTATAAGAAGAATACAACACAAACATTTGATTAGATAAACCAATTAACCACTGATGATCCCTATGCTGGCAACCATTAAGCACGCGTGGTTTAATGCATGTTAATTCTGCTCTTTCATTATAATCTGCTGGTAGTTCTCTTCTTGCCTGTAACATGAAAGCTGTATTGTAGCACCACTAAGCTTAGAATTATAACATATACTTTCTCATCATGTTTCTCAGATAAGAAGTCTTTCAAGGGTCCCACCTGATGAAAGGGAAGACACACAATACAATCTAATATTTAAGGTAAAGCAGATGACTATATTATGTATAGATCTATACATACCCAAGTTGGAGTATACTTTTGGAGGCAGCAGAGATGCACCCCCATCTGTGAACTGGAAGATGACAGAGAAAATGCAACCAAAGTATTGGGCCTTCGCATTCGCAGAGAACCATTTTTCGCTTGCTTACTTCCCATTAATTCAAACTAGATGATAATGTAACTAGCAAACCAATCCAAACCACAAAGAACAGCCGAATATACAGAAGCGCAGAGATATATTCCTTGTTCAGGTAGTACTGTTCCCAGTTCCATAACCTTCCCAGGGCAATAATTTGAACTCCTCCTGCCTCGGACTCCGGCACACCATCAACCACCTGGAAATAACGTAGTAATCGATAATTTAATATATTGTGTCACAAATAAAGATATTAGTTCTGACTTCTCTAGGAGTGGACTCAAAAGATCCACATGAAACTAACATTATATTAATATTTTGTGGACATATATTTTGGGTTTTAATTATCAACTCTTCTAATCATAATTTAAATTAGTTGGACTACAGGATGCATAAGAATGGGAATAATTCCCCGTAAGAAATACATATAATCAAAAGACACTATTTCCAAAATTATCCCTGATTAAATTATCTCGCTACCATTGGATCCCTTAGGCAAACTTCCCCACATCAACCCAACCAATAGAATAATAAATCAAGTCAGTATCCTCAAATGGGCTGCTAATTTGCACACACAAAAATTCAAATATGAAAATGAACTTGAAATACATCCTTCATAGATTTCAAGAAGCTAATTACCATGCACATCATGAAACCTGACCACCCAACATCATAAGGTCATGAACATTTATCTAAAGCCACATATTTGAATAGATAATATCAGTAATATGCCCCCTCATAATAAATAATTGTAGGCAAGATGAGATCCTCTGGTCTTGGAGCCTAACAGCCACTGTAACATCACCTTGAATTTGAGGCAGATCTTTCCACATGCTCCCAATATGTGTACCCACATTCCCCCTATCCCCAAAACTCCTGATGGAACATTGGTATCCAGTTGTATGGTGTTTAAAGTAGGCATCTTAAGAAAAAAGTACTGTGAAAGTAATTGATTATCCTTTTTTTCTGCTATGGGCACTGCGAAAGCTGAGGGAAGTCTGGCATGCGCCATGGAGAGTGCAGCGTTGGGCTAAGCTTAGTGCCATGAAATGGGAGAACCAGCGCGAATATGATGTTAAGGATGGGGACACGAGCTCAAGTTGACGCGACAGGTCAAGCTAGGACACAAGGCATGTTACACATCATTTGTTGTGCTTTACCCATCAAAAATCATGGAATTAATAGGGTATAGACTAGACAACAAGTGAACAAGGACATGACAAAGGGCAAAAACACAAAATGAAGGGCAAGCACAGTTGCAAGAATATACAAACCAAATTGAGGGTGATTACATTGCAGATTGGGTGATTTTTCATCAGATTAGACCAGAAAAACTTGCTGAGTCACAAGTTAAAATGAAAAAAACTTCGGTGGCCAGAAAATTCAAGCAGTAATCACCACATACTATGCAAGTCTACAATCCATGGATTGGGATGCAACGTGACAGATTTTTGGAAGGGTATATTTTTAGGGAGAGGAGATTCAAGCACTGAAAATGATGTTAGGCCATTAGACCCTTATAATTGGACATCACCAATCAAAGAGAGGGAAGTTATAGAGGGCGATTTGGGCATTTATGCTCCCAATTGACACGAGAGCCTCTTAGGCACTCGCCCAACTTTTTAGGGAATACTTTCTCACACTTGACCTTCATGTATAGGTGAGGTTATGGAGAGATCAAGCGGTTTTTAGTCACTTCCCCAATGAATGAGAGAAAGGTACTCTCTCGAAGTAGAAGGGACCTTCAGGCACTTTCGTCGAATCAGGTGGAGGGAAATATAAGTGATGATGGATACTTTGTGGGTTATGGAGATTCAAATTAAGACAGAAAAACAGATGTGGAGTACACAGAAGTTACCTTTGGATTAGGTTTGGTCACTTAGTCATATAAAAATATAAGGCAAATGCATTGTCTCACTATTGATTGAGTAAAGCAGGTAAAAGCATGAGTCTCCCACAGCATTCAAAGAGATACTGAGTGGTTATGTGCAGATTGCACATAACTAGAGTTGGGAGCATGTTAGGACGAAGCATATTGAGGCCCATTGCCATTGTAGTGTTCAAAGTACTGTATCTTCATGTATTCATGAGGGTGTCATGCTAGTCTCTAACGTTGTCATTAATGGTCACTGTGATAGAAAACATCTTCATGAAGCCACTCTGATGAGGCTAAGTTTGTCAAATTGAGAAACTTGTTGCCGGGCTGTAGGAGCTATCATTAAGGGGCAGATGAAAAATAAATGTCTCCTTTTCCTGTGAAAGCTTTCTTAAGTAAATGCCACCTCCTTCCTTGTGCCCTCTCAATCATGCTTCAGGGGGGTGTTACAGAGCAAAGAAAGGTTCCATCTTGACAATATTGAATTACCAATGTTGTGGTATACATTCTGGAGAGCATGTTGGCATGTAGGTCACAAAGTGTCGACTTTCCTTGCATCAATTTAGAGTATGAACATAAAATAAGGGAGACTATGCCTCCACCCATAGTTATCATACATTCACATTCATTTTTCTCTTCTTTTATAATGAATATCTTGTGTTTGGATGTCCTCAAAGAAACTCTCGATATGATTATGTTTGTATTTGTCTACTGCTTCTATGGAGCTTTCCTTTTGTCGATCCTGGCACTTTAACTGTTAATTCCTCCACAACTACTTATTTTTAAATTTTGGCAACTTTTAATGGATACAAGGATAAGTTTATTATGAGTCATCCCTTTAAATGTATTACAAATCAGTAAGTTGGTAATGCAAGTCATAAACACTTTTTCTTCACTTTTCATCTTTCTTTCTTAGTTCTCAAGAACCAAAACTAGACCTATAGTGCAGAATTCATTTCCATTTCCCTTGCTTCAATTAGAAGACGTGAGTCGTTGGCCGGGATATAGCGGCTAATAGCCTGAGGGCGGACTATAGATATGATATGGGATAGTCCAGCTGGATGAGATATGTAGGGAGTGAAAAGAAAATTGTAGAGTTAGACTTCCCCCCATGTTTCTGACTATTTATCCAGTTCTAATGCTAGACCTCTTTGTGGACTTCGCTAAGAAAACAAGAATATATGAATTTTTTAGGATACGAGATTATTTGTCTTCAGTTTCCAAGCCCATATCAAGTGAATCTGTAAGAACATCAGTTTCAAAGTAAACCTGAACTACATGTGTGGCATGATAACAGAACTTCGTGGCTTCCCAGTACCATTATTTATGATAGCTACCTAAAAAGAAAACAAAAAAGCTCGCCTAAAGGTTGTGCCTCGTTCAGCCTGGCAACATTAATTAAATAACTGATTAGTTGCTACAAGTATTACCTAATTGGTTGGAAGTGACGCGATTGTTTTATGTACTTCTGATCATCCTCTACAATCTTCTGTAACTTGGCATAAATTCTACACATTCCAATTCTGACTAACTCATAAGAACACTTACGTGACTGGGCCCAATCATGCATCATCAATTCCTAGATCAATTGCCCCACACACATGACAAGTGAATGATTAAAAATATACACCAATGGCTTATTAGCGATTACCACCTCTTACATTTTTACTAGATTTTAATAAATAAGCATTCCTGAGACAATCTTAATATCAATTTAATAGAACAGGAATCTGTCAGGATATAAATGTGTCTTCAAGTCACAAACCTGAGCCTGGTGCAATGAGAGCACACAGCATCTGTAAAAGCGAAAAGCAAACATGAGGCCCCTCTTCCAACCATCCCTGCAATCAAAAATACCACTTAGCTGCTGGCAACTTGATAGTGGCAACAAAATGTGCTGGAAAAACTTTTCAAAAAACAGAAGAGGATTAGTGGAACTTGAATAAGCTTTAGAAAATAATGTTAAAATGTATATGAGAAACATCCTTTTAGTTCTTTCAAAAACACTGCCTCTAGATGTGTGGATACAAAGTTCCTCGCTTATATTTGTGTGCTTAAAAGAAACTTTTCTTTGAAGGATGTACGTACAAAGTTTCTGCGCTAAAAATAAGACTGAAATCCATAAATGCTCCATTTGATGCCTTGCTAATGTTTTACACACATTGGTGGGAAAATATCCTCACATAACAGATTGAAAAAAAATGAATGATAGCCACCCATGTCTCCTTTTGGTAAGATGCAAAAATCATAATCCCTAACATATAACGGGTCTATCATTTTCTATAGTTAGAAATGGGTAAACACAGTATCTGTGGCAAACCATCTTCAGTGGGTGTTTCTGCAAGTATCAAACACAAAGGGAAAAATAAGCACAATCATAAGAAGTATAAAACAACTTAACTCAAGGTTAAGTTCATCTTTTCTTTAAAAGAGTTCTGAAAAGAAAAAGGAATTGTTTAAATTTCGCCCAGCTCCCCCTCCTTTACTTGGATAGAGCGAGCTAAAATTCCCTTAGTTTTTATATTCTAGTGTTGATAAACATCACTGCGATCTCAAGTCTTCGAGATGTGGAAATGGTGTTCTTTTCCTATTGTGTCATTTAATTGACAAAAACAAGTAATATTAAGCTCATATAATAGAAACATTTACACCTTTCCAGTGTAAATATTCAAGAACTTCTGATACAATAATGTGTTGGGAAACAAGAACAGCCATGGACTTAAAGCAAACAAATCTATTTCACCAAATGTTAAAACCACAATAAAAAATAAAAACTATTTCTAATTTCTTACCAATCAGAAATGTATAGTGAACATCTCGCATTGAGTGAAGCACATTTGCTTACACCAGGAATTTTCTTATTTTGTGAGATTGAAAATTAGAAAGCAGTAAATCCTTCAGTTTCATGTTATAATTGGATATTAGAAACTGCTGTAACAACTAATGGGACTTCTAAGGAATACCTGTATAAAGCATATGAAATACTGGTCAATCCAGTAAAGAGTATATTCAAGAACATGTATAGCTAAATCCTATATGTGGAACCATATGGATAATGATGTGAAAGAAAATCAAACCATCAGGTACATTACAGAAGTACATTTTGTGTAGAGATTATTTTCTACAGTCACCATAGTATGTGGTTATGGATACAAGTACATGAGGATAGGTATACCCATTTTTTCAAACAAGAGAGGGTACACAGATAAAAAGTTTCATGTATTTACTATTATATGAAAAATTACTCTGTTTTACACACACACACAGGAATGATAGTATGGACGAGTCTGATTGAGACTAAACATTGGCCACACAAATAAATCAAAAGGGAACCATATGGTGGCAAAGTAAATCCAAACCATCGGGTGGCAGAATATGGAGAAAATGGATTTGCCTGAGGATCTTCTACATAGTCACCAGGTATATGGAGGAAGCAATCCACTTGTGTACGGGATAAAGGCACTACTCATTTTCCAAAAAAGGAGGGAAGCAGGTACAGGGGTTTTTTTCTGTATATATAAAAATGTATTCATAATTTAATTATATTTATACATATGCAATCTTCCCAAATTTTTATATACAAAATGTAGTCCTGCAGTCTGTGGTTTGAGACCAAACATCATCATTAATAAATGACCCAGGCTCCAAACCCCAGCTAGTAGCCTGCACATGCTGATTCTTTGTGAGTGCAATGGTCATTCTGAGTTTGAATCAATAGTTTTTGGGATTTAAAAGAGATTACGGCAAAGTTAAGTATGAGTCCAATTGATCTAGATTCTCTAAAACAAATGAGGTGTACTCAGCAAAAGCAAAAAATGACAAAACCAAAAATGTAAAATAATTATTTTTGCTAAGTCGTCCATCAATTTAAACAAATGAGGTTCTACCCTAAGCTAAATAAATATGAAAAAACCAAATCCAAAAGTAAGATAACCATTTTTTAAAAACTACTTTCAGCTCGTTCTTTAAAAAATGGAAATAGGTGGAGAGGCTTGGGAATACACTTTTTAGGGCTTTCCCCTAGACAAAATGCAAAGCGGCTTTAAATGATTTTTTTGGTTACAAGCAGATCTCCCCTGTGAGAGGTAGTTCAACATGATGGCAGGGGAGACATGGTGTCTTTTCCAAGTGCCTCTGGTGAAATGGAACTATCCCTGAGATTTGACCGTCCCAATGTCACCAAAATGCCTTCATCTCCACCATGTTACACTTTGTAAGCTCCGTATTTTGCAAATGTTGAATAGTAAAACTGTTATCATCGTCCTGTAACATCCCCAAATGCACATTTTGACTCCCACTGGGATTCCTTAGCAAATCCCAAACCCTTGATCAAATGAACCTCTGCAAAACTGAAGTAAATCTTGCAAAATGTGCGCACTTGGATATGCGGTATATGCACTCGCACTTTCAAACAGCCCATAAATTATTATTTTCACTCCCAAACATTAAACCAAGCTCCATAAGCGATTATAAAATTGGCTATTATGGCAAGATCTGAATTTATTGTACAGAGGCGCAAACTAGGGTTCGAGGGAAAACCCCCACACAAACAACTCTATAAGGATTATGGCAATTGGGACATATGGCAGATCTTGAATTGATTGCAGGTAAGTGTAACTGGGGTTTGAGGGAAAACCCAATACATAACAGAAAATTTGGGGCTACTTCCTAAAAAATATCACAAACTGATCACAATAATTTTAGAAGTTAAAATATATATCAAATCTGATTTTTAAGAGGGTAAAGCTTTGAATATAAACAGTTCAGAAATCTGCATAGAATGTCTGACTGAAACACCTCTTTAAACCCTCTTACAGGTGTAAAATTTCATGATTTAATTCGTTTCTTTGATTCCTAAAATGTGGTATAATACAGCATACAAAACTGTAGACCTCAGGGAATGAAAAACCTGTAAATGGCATGCAACCGACCAGTAAGTGAGCCGCCTCAACATCTAGAAAAATCTGGGAATTTCACTGCTGCAATTTGGCCTCTTAACTAAGACTGGGCAATGATTAGAACCAATGTGAGCATAATAGAAATTTCTTGTGTGGAAATGACCTCACATTCTCTGGCAAGAGGGCCAGCCTTCTGTGAGTGTGGTGTACCTGGGTGCTGTCACCGCTAGCGCGCCAGCGCCGCACAAAGGCTGAGTGGTTTTCGTTCTGAGAATATTTTTTGGTAAAAGTTTCAAGCTTCAACATAATAACTCTGAAATTTGGTATAATGAGTATAGAGAGAGTAGAATGTCTTTCTCCATAAGTCCGCATTTCTCCTTTTGAAGTGGAAGAAGAAACCCAAAGTACAACTTCCAAAATAACCCAATCACAAATTTTTACAATAATTTTTCTCATGCTATAACATTTTAATATTTCTTCCCCATATTAAATGTTTTTCCCAACAACTATTTCACTTCTCAATGCAAGTCCCATTTTCCTAGGGTAAACACATAACTGATATACTTTTGTCCTTCCTAAACTTCATTAATCCCCTTGGCCCGAGCTCATATATCCTTCCTTTCTGAGGAAGAATAAAATACAATAAAACCCTTCTGATGATATTTGCCCCTCCAAGCAAATCGTATTTACCATAGGGATTATAATTTATTTCTACTAAGCGAAATAAATTAATATAAGTGCCACTAATAAAAAATTATAGCACTTAATAATACCCCATTTAATAAGTGACTTGAGTCACCCCATATATTTTCCCCTTTGGCACATCATGTTGACAAAATAGGTAAAAAGTCTTCGATTGGGAAATGGGGCATGTACGATCCTCCCTTCCCGTAAAAATTGCTTTCCCTCAGCAATTATGATCTTGTTTTGTCCAAGTGTCATGATAAGAAATAAAAACATGAAATAAACTCAAATCTTGCTACAAAATATAAACGCCTCATGTGCTCATGAGTATGGACGATAATGTTGTATACTCCATAGTGTAAACATTGTCCTTTAATTTGCTATCATGCTTCATCACGTGTACTTGGAAAGAAATTTGAACACAATAACAAATGAAGAGACTTAAATATCATCCACTTCATATCCTGGTGAGCATTCTCATATTAATTAATCTTGCAGTAAATGACTTGACTTGTTTGCACCAAATTCCGTGTAACCTTGTCCATAAGCAAGGCGAAACTTGGTCATCATGATAATACTGCTGCCACAATCAAAGATGATGTACCTCATTGGCCACCACGATCCGTGATCCCGTGAAGTCTGCTCCTCTTCGATTATCTCTTCTTTTTCTCCATGACTCTATACACGAAGCGATGTAGATCCTAAAAGGTGTGAAGTAACATGGAGTTCAGTAGGACAACTATTATGTCTCTCGACTCATGATAGAAAACATATGAATCACCAATCAACCATTGAAGAGAGAGCCGCTCATATCACTAGTATAAATCAATGGCATGTAAATATCAAAGATGAGATATGGATGTAGCGGTTCTTCTGACCACCTATGCAAAGACAATTCATCATGAGTGGCTGGTCTGCACTATGAATGTCATCAATAAATCATCAACTTAAGTGAAGGACATGATCATCTATTGTAAAATTTCTGAACTTCTGTAGATCTCTTTTCATATGACATTCTCCTCCTACAATGTATTTCTTAGGAGATAGATGTCGTGATGAAGACCTCCTATACATGCTTCAGTGCTGCCTCATCTTCTCCTTAAACCCCTTAGATTGCTTGTCTCGCTGACTTCAACGGCTACTTCACTCAATCTGATCAAAGAAACTCCAGCTCGTTATTCCATTCCTCACACTTCTAAGAGTTACCACCATTAGCATCCCAACCTTTCGAGCCGGGCATAGATGAATTTCCTCTCCCCTTTGGAGCTGAAATAATTTTCTTATCTTGGAGATCCCAACAATGCAACATTTCTTCTTATTAATGCAATTAATGGAAACCATACCTTGCTCTAGAAACTTCTTCTTCTTCCCTTGGCTGCAGATCTGATTTTGTCTTTCGTGTGTAGATGATGCTTGACACTTATTGATTTAACTATCATATTAGAAGATGCCTATATTATTACCACCCAAGAATCCATGCACATTATCTCAAAACACTAACATGCTCATCTATGCTTCAAATCTCTAAAGTACGTCGGCTTTACAGTGAAACCTCTTGCAAGTAGATAGTTGTGAAATAAATCATTACCTATACGCTTTCGTCTTATGTCTTCCAGAGTCTGCAATCAGCATGTCTTATCAAATTCATCATGTAAATTTTTGCATACCTCATTCAGAGTTCTGAAGACACCAAAGCACTCTCATGAAGAGTTGAAACTTTACCATATGTGAAGATTCTAAATTCCTTACATGTATCGATAAACGACTCATAAACTATAGTGTGATATTCCTTCGACTCGCATGCTCATCTGTTGTAACCAAAATAAGAATCTGTGCATGTCTAAATAGTCCAAATGAAATTCCTAACATATCACCGAGGAAGGATGTTACACTCCTCAAATATGCTAATCACTTTTACTTCTTTGTCTTGTGGCATGGGACCCTTTTCGAATAAAAAGTGATGATGAGTCTAAGGCCTTTGATCCTCTACATGCACTCCTGACCAACTGCCTCTCTTATCTCTTTGACCTCAAATCAACACCAACTTGTCAAGTGAGCCCATACATTCCATGGATCGAATCAGATCACTGGCAGGTATAGGCTTTGCCATTGCCCTGTAGAAAGTGTTCTTTACCGATCGATGGGATCTCATGAAAGACGTCAGTTCCTGACGTCATATCTGAGGCATGATTTCAATCAGAAATCGAATCAATGGAATCTCTGCCTTATGGCTCGCATCAAATTAAAAACCCTCTGGTGGGAGAACATTGCTTTCGGATACCTCATTAGTGGTATCCTTAAATGAAAGATATTTTGACTCTCCTCGGAATTCTTAGCAAATCCCGATTGAATGCCTGGAGGATAAATGAAATGCGCCTCCGCAAAACTCGAACTAAATATGCAAAATACGACTCTGAATATGTAAATAAAAACTTTTCACCAAACAGCTTCTCGGCAAATTATTATTTTTCACTCCCGAACATAAAAACAGCTATTATAAGTTTCTTTGGCAATTAATAATATGGCAGATCTGACTTTATTGTGGGCGATGCTGACTTGGTGTTGAGGGAAACCCAATGCAAATGAGCAAGACTTCCAATAATTCCAAAATATCACAAAGTGATCTACAATAATTTTGAAGCCTATAAATATGTTCTATCAAATCTGAGCCTTTTTAAGGTAAAGTTAAAAAGTCGACTGATAAACAATTCAGAAATCTGCATAGAAAGTCAGACTGGAAACACCTCTTTAAACCCTTCCAAGAAAATTTTGATTTGAATTACCTTTGATTAAACAATGCGGTCAATGGGCAGCATTTAAAATAAGACCTAGAATCGGTTCTTCATAAAAATGTAACAAACTGATGTCACAAAAGTAAGTCACCCGAAATCTGAGAAAAAATCTGCTGAAATCACTTGCCACAGTACCAGACCTTGGACTTGACCAACATATTCTGCGATGGGAATTTGCAGTTGAAAACCAATGAAGCACAATAGAGTTTCCGTCCTGTGTGAGAAAATCTCTTACATTCATCTGATATTTACCCAAAATCTAAGCTCTCGAGAAAAATCCATATAAAAGTTAAGCAATCGACCTCTTTACTAAAGGAAAAAAAATTTGACCCAAGCTGACCTCTAAAATAACCAACCCAGCTTAATGATTTTCCCCATACTTACATTTAATATTTTCCCATATTAAATGTGTTTTCTCTACCTTATTTTGATAAAGCTCTTCTAAGTCATAAACATTTTCTAGGGGAAATACATAATTAAATATATTTTTATCCTTCCAAGCTTCGCTAATTATCCTACTTTGGCCCAAGTCACCATTATCCTTCTAGGAAAGAGCTTCAAATATAATAAATCGCTTCACAATGATATTTTCCCCTCGGGAAAATCGTATTTACCTAGGATTATAATTTATTTTTATTAGGCCATTTAAATTAATATAATGCTTCAATAAATTTATTGTTAATTTTTATAGCACTTTATAATAATTTATCATGACTTAAGTCACCCTTATATTTTTTCCTTTGGCAGTCTCGGGTTGATAAAATGGCCAAAGGTCTTCGATGCTGGGAAGGGGATATTACATGGGTAAAATATTACAGTCCAAGACTGTGATGACAATATGAATGTAATGGTCCCCTGATAATATTTAAGACTTTATGAAAAGCAACAGGTCAAGATGAATAAATGTTAAGTGAAACCTACTTGGTCAAACATCTTGATAATCCTTCTTTACTAAGTCATATCTAGCTTTAAGGTATTATATCACAAGCGAAACTATATAGTAATACTTGATAGTTTAAAAATGCTTTCACACATTTGAATATAGGGAAAAGCAATTTATCAATAACATTTCAAGCTATGAGTTTCTACTTTGTATGTATTAGAAATGAGTGCTAATCATTCTTTTGTTTAGATACAAGTATCTGTTTACATGTATTAACTTCGACCCTAGTCTTGATCATCAAGATGGCAAAAGTTGGATGGTGTTTTTAATACCATGTCTGAGGAATCTTTAGCTATAGCTTCTCCTTAGAGATTAATGTTAAGCTTTGGGACACTAGGAATGAGGTACCCTAGGTTGAGTTCCTAGTTAGGATGTTATCCCTTTTCGACAGTGCATCAGCCAACATTGATGTTGCCTTACACATGACATTCGCATTCTCCTAGGCCTCCAATAATTAGTATCCATTTCCTCAACCCTTAGTCCCCTAAGCTGTAGTAACAAACTCGCTTTTTTATCTAGGTGGTTCTACAGCACTTATTATCCTAATATGTTGACCCATCACCTGTATAGACAAGTCATTTTCTGCATTATATCCTAGTTCTTGAGGTGCAATACATTCAGAGATTTTGACATTACGCCAAGTATCTTACAATCTCATTAAAATTTAGCCACTTGACATGAATAGGCGCTAATTCCCAGTAAACATAGATGAGGATGATATGCCCATTTTCAGTGATCAATTGCATTTAAGATAATTTCTCTTCTTAATTGCCAGTCTAATAAAACCAAAGTTGATGTAAAGACCTCTTTTACCTTATCTTCTCATGCATTAGCACCATAATAGCGCTATGCTGCTCTTCATTATCAAATTCTTACAAGAAAAAACATGACATTTGAGCTGCGTGATCATTGTCTTGGCTTCCCTCTAAAGATAGATCAATCTGAGTGATTTATTTCCATACTCTTGATTTCACCATTTCATAGACATTTGATATTTCAGCCCTTTTCATCTGACATCATGGGGGCATAGGCTAATACGACCGACATGTCAAGTTGTTGACTAAATCCAAGGCATGGTTCGATCCACAAGGAGCACTGAACTGAAGATCTGAGTCAACAACTTTTAAATATCAAAGCCAAATAAGTAAGGTTCATAACTAGTTCATCATTAAATGCTCTTTTTCAAACTTTATCAACAGATATTGACAAAACTGAATATTGATATATTCACATTCTTTACTTTAGTTCACATTGCTAATGGTACACCTTGTAAATGGCAAAACCGATCTTTGAATATTAAACATTTCCTACACTAGTCAATAGACACATTTCTTTTAGTTTATGTAACATAACGAACAGCTTACTATTGACATTTAGGAGGGTCTTTTTTAGGCAATACATTTGGATCTTTATCTAGTTCCACCTTCCAAGCAAACAACCAAATATACAACACCTTTTCATTCATTTTGCTTCTAAACATGTTTCTTGCAGTGTTAGAAGTATTTACCAGCTTATCCCCAAGACTATCATGCAGAACAACCACACGATGAAAGCCCCACACGGAATGTATGCATACCCAAGCAATCTTGAAAAGCACTCAAGCATGACAGTATAGACACAAAGGAATAAGTAGCAACCTGCTAAATATATACCTAATAGATAAGTAATGTTAGAAGTGTCTGTGGATAATAGTTTAGCAACACATACATCTATACTGGCTAAGCAATATGCTATGCACATGGATATGCCAATGGACACACTCATTCACAGTAAGACAATAAAAGCTAATGGTATTTATATAGGTTTATTACAAGTCCCCCTTCTTGAGATGATTTTCCCCTCAAGGCATGGGGAGAGATGGATGTGAATCCATGAAAGATTGATTACACATTCATGTTCAAACATCTTGCTTGTTGTTTTTATCTGTCATGCAAGATTTTGAACTTCTTGACCATGTGGGTTCTACACAAACTCCACAAGTCTATTAGTTTTAAGGCTTTACAGCTATAACTCGAAGCATTGTTAGAGGAAGCTATTTGATTCTGATTGGTTAAATCTTGAAAGACTTCATGTAACAAATTGTTATAATTATTTATTCTGACAGCTCATTCTCATGTCATGCATTTGATATACTACAAATTCTGACTTCTTGATCAAGGCTACTCATGTTGGATAAAACTGAAGACTCCAGGAAGAGATAGAATATGCTAGAAGTGATCTATATGATCTGTAGATATCCTGTTTAAACTCCCATATAGAATGGGAGCTGACTGTTAGACATCTTCCTCGCTAACTTTTTGTTGGTTTATCTTTTTAAATTATTACATTTCTTCTTTTTCAATTAATATGATCTTTGTTTCCTCTTTTTCTTTGTTTTTTAAAGTAATCAAAAACATTCTTGTTTTGGTCTCTTTTTAATAATAGTAATAATTTATTAAAATTATTAGTTTTTTAGCAATTATTTTTTTAATAGCTTCTCAAAGCAAGTCTACATTCTCTATCTGGTCTTATTTTTTTCCAACTCCTTTTTCTTGTAATACTATATTGTTGATTAACAAAGCTTTACAATTAATTTTTTAATAACTACCAAATGTGCCTACTCGTCTTATTTATTTGCCTTCAACATCCTTTTTCTTGTAATATACATTTTTTTGTTGACTAAGCTTTCCAGCAAAGTTTCAATGCAATGTATAAACTCTATAGTTTCGTACAAAACTTTTATAGCAATAAAAATAAAATCTTTTTAGTCTCTCCAGTTTATTTTGTGAAAGTTACATATGGGAGAGGAGCATCTAGCCTCGTTGTACATCACCAGCCCACACCACCGTGCAGAACCATGGGGAAAGCAGATATGGTGGGGGTTTGCAAGCTTGCACACGTGCGTAAGCCTGTTTACAAACCACATTGAAGTCGTGTAAAGGAGCTCTCATCACTAGTGGGGTACAGATCCAAACCGTCTGTAGTAAGGCCGCCTATTAACAGCTGTGGAAAGAGATTTTGAACCTTGGTTTCCTCTCAATTCAAGGAGACGTTTTTGCAAAAATGAAGTTACACCCTTTACCTGGGATCAATTTTTTGCCAGTCTCTGTTTTTAATATAATAATTGAATTTTGTGACAAATTATTTTTACCAGACTTCGAAACAAATTGATTCTCCTTTTTATTTATTTAGCAATTTCCCCGACTCCTGGGAAACTCTTATAATATCTTTATTTTAAATGTGGTGAAGATTTCAACAGAACTTTAGATCTTCAGAGTATAAGGACAATTTCAAAAAGGGTTTGTAAGTTAGCTTTCAGAAGATTGCCAAAACTCCAGACTCTTAAAGCAGCTTTACTGCAAAGTCATGATGCCTATGTATTGAAGTCAGGTCCATGAGACTAAGTGTATTGTCTTACAGCCATAAGTTAGTCAGGAATAAGGGTGTCTGTATGTGTAAATCTTTGTAATACTTCATGTTTCTTCAATCGCAAGATAGTGTGTTTGGTTCAACCTTGGAGTAACTTGCATCTGTGTGTGTCCTATAAAGAGAGAGAGTGTGAGTCCATTTGGCAATATGGGAGGCAGCCATTGAATAGGCCTCATTCCCTAGTTGCAATTCTGATTGGTACTTGCACGCAAGGTTCGGCCTTTGATGGTAGAGTGTGTGAGGATTTTGTTGAGTCACTTGCAAGTTGTGAAAGAGCGATCTCAGATGGCATATGGAGAAGATATAGCTCATGGAGTATCTCTTGATGATATTACAGAAGGCACCTCGAGTCGCAAACTATGTCAGATTTGATGCTTATAGGGAACATTTTTCCAAGCGAGGTAGCACCATACACAATCAGAATAGACTAGCACAAAGGGGATTTAACCAGCATGTTGTAGATGACAATGTGAACTCAATTGAGGAGGAAAAATCCCAACTAGTATTCATGTGGAAGATGTGGCGGATGAACTAGAAGACGGATTCCATAGGAAAGCTATTGCAACGTACTCGGAAGATAAACTAAAGTTGGACACCCCTGTTTTTCATGGAGGGGGCTTGAGCCTTGAAAGGATCTATATTGATTGAAGATCAGCTTGAGCTCGAGAATTATTTTGACCATGAATGGCATGGAGCACCCCAAGAGGTTATGCTATGAGTTTGGCACCAAGGTGAAGGGACATGCATCCTGTGCAGACTACAAAGAGCCAACAGCTTGAAATTCAGGTGGGAAGATAAACAGCTGAGAGTGCACTTGGAGAACAAAATGTGCTTGCGAATCTGAAAGGCAAGTCTTTTACTTAAGTTGAGTTTATTTCAAGAAGTTGCTGAATCTGAGACTAAAGACCAAGATGAGTGCAATAGACTACATTGATGAAGATGCTTTTACAAGCTGCACCATTAGAGATGGACATATGTAAGATGATCAAGAGAAGATATCAAAGGTACATAAATGCAACTCTTATTTCCATAGACCACAGATGATTTTTTGAACATGTTCTAACTTGGATTTAGTGGACAGAGGCCTCAGGACAATGTGCATTCAATGGAAGAAGATAAGTTTAGCTAGGAGTGCAACAGATTTGTACATCTAGCAGGAAGAGGAATGTTCTCAAGAAGAAGGGGACAAGCAAAAGTAGAGTGATCAACATGCTTGTGATTAGGAGAGAATGGAAATATCCCCTGGCTGGGGATCTTTTTACAACAAGGTGGACAAAACACAGAAATTTCCAGAGCAAATACTAAATCTGATTTTTGCTGATTTTTATGCAGAAAAATTTCACAGCTAGGGCAGCGAACAGTAAATAAGTGAATAACTCTCAAAATATCCGTTCAAAACACTTGGAAAATTCTGAAATGAGAACTCAGGAGCAATAATATAAAGAACACAAGGGAAACATATTTTGGAATTTTTCTAGTCACTATATCGCTACCAGAAAATTACAGCGTGCCTAAAATAGCTGGGAAACTTCAAAAATTAATATCTTTCCGAATATAAGTGCAACAATGATGAAACTTCTGAAATAACATATATAAACATAGAAGATAACTTTCCCCAACCTTCGTATCTCAAAACGCCAACTAGAAACTCCTGGAAATTAGGGCTGCAACTTCCCAAACAAGTTTCAGCCTCTTGGTAAATGGCCAAAACCCTCGGGTGAAAGTCCCTCTCGTAGATGATGCCGAATCCTTCCTCTATGGCGAGGTCTGATCCGGCCAAAACCAGCTGAAAATCTCCACAAAACTCTCAAAACCCTCAAACCCTAATTCCTGGAAATTCCTCAAAATACCTCTCAGTAAAACAGCCCTCTAAATCGCACTTCTTCAAATGACAAGCTAGGGTAGATCTTCACTACCAAGAATGCCCTCGCTAAATTTAGGGATGGATCTTTCACCACCGAAGCTAGGGTTCCCGTGGGATCTTACTCCACAAGCCAAATAGCTCGAACATGCATTAGCCGCATATGAAAAGTTATATATGTATAAGCGTATGCATGAATGATCAAAATATCCTTTTTCATGCCTCTTCTCCTTTTATAACCTTTTTCCATGTCAAAGAAACCCTCAAACCCCCCAAGTGCGCACTCCTTCTTCATAAAGAGGGCCCAATTAAAAATAACTTAAAGTTGTCTTTTCCATTCCCAGCGCCTTGGCCCAAAAAGTGATCCCAATGAAAGGCAAAATATAACATTTAATGCCAAGCATATCCCCTCATGCCTACCATAAAGGGGTACTTTCAAGGTGGCCCCAACGAAGAAACATAACATTAAATGCCAAAAGTGTCCACTTAAGCTGATCCCAACGACATGTGAATAGGAACACATAAGGGCATCCATTAGATCCTCCCAACGACCAAAATATAACAAACATAGTAGGTAGAAATCGCACAACCATCCCCAATAACCTCCAAAGTCGTTAGTCCTCGGGAATGACCAAAGGCACTTAAAATAGCCATAGGGCTAACTGCCGAATTGGGGAGATTACATGATCATGTCAACCCACGGGAAACTGCATAAAATCATATATGCTTTTCCTCAACACTGGTTACTAATTAATGTGTTGCCCTGGTCCTTACTGATTTTTTTTAAATCAACGAAGCATCCGAATGGTGGTACAAGATTTTAGCCATTTGCTTGACTCCAAACATCTCATGGCACTCGATCACACTCAAAACTTTACAAGGAAAATTTAAAATTTAATTTCACACATGCCCAATAATATACCACTATACAAATTTGTGTGTGTACATGTGTGTATCCTATGTACCTACTTGAAATTAAACGCCTTTTTCCATCCTTTCAAGTTACACTTCAACTTTGTTCTAAGCAAACATAAAACAATCAAATAAATTCATGATGGTTACACAAATAAATCAAGCATTCCTCATGGATGAATCGAAACTATTGATCCAATTCAAAGTCTTCCACCACCGCATTTTAACTGCGCTTGAGTAGGTGAAATTCATCTTGACCACTCAAAACATGTTTTTCATGATATCTGGAAACTTTCTTACATTCTCCCAATTTTCAATGCTCTGCAAATAGTTTCTCCAAGCTCACGATGCTTTTCCAACCTAGTGATGCTTTTTGAACTCCGTGACATTTTCCAAGATTGTGATGCGATTCCTCCAAGCTAGTGATGCTTTTCCAAGATTCTGATGCTTTTACAATGTCATGACTCTAAATGATCAAATGTTTCATTATTCCATTTTAAGAAATTGCATTTTATTAAAAACTTTTTAAATGTACCACGCCTCAGAAAAACACTACCATGGATTTTTCAATCCAAATGGCAATACTCTCGATACGAATGAAACTTCTGCCTTCGTATCTCAAAGACAATCTACAAGCGTAATACATCACTGAAAGTACGAGCTCATAATTCTTTGACATATGTGTCTATCGGGGTGCGAATCTAAATTTAATCATCTCCAGGTGCCTTCCTGCAATCATGAATGAAATTTCTTTTGGAAGTTGTCACTTTTTAATGCCTGAGAACATCGGCTTATGCATTTTTTCAATCCAAACGGCAATACCCTGGATGTGAATGAGCCCTGTTCTGAAGAGAATGTTGTTTTGGATTAGCCCTTTTCAAGGGAATAAAATCTAATGGCACCTATCAAGCAATCCATGAAAGAATATATCACAAATGACCTAAGCACTTCATTCTCCCAAAATCTCATTCATGAACAATATCAAATGATCATTTATGTATGACTGCTCAATGCTCAATAACACCACACCTCTTATTTCCTCTCATTTTCTTCTTGGGCCAGACAACTATTAGACTCCACCACACCGTAGAGAAGTTCTTGATGGTGGTAGATGAGTTTTGTCAACTATGCAAATCTTACTTCATTGACTTTAATTTAGACGAATTTGAGCTTTGAAGTTTCATGATTAGTCACAGCATTTCCTCTAAGCTCTTATGTGCATTTTCCGCATAAGGCTCATAGTCCTGGGATCTTACTAAACTGGGCAGAACACACTGAAATCTTCACACCTGAATCCGCTCCGAGATTTCCCAACATTTGTCAGGTCTAATAATCACCAATAACATGGCCTTCTTTTTACTTTTCAACGCCACTGTTTTTCGCTGTTTGGGTATGATCCTGCCGCCAAGAAGATCTTTACTACATCCAACCTTCATCAATCTTAGCTCTCTAACCCGATTGTTCTTCAATGTGTGTTTAGATTTTGCATTCTCCTCTCTTTTGTATTCTTTATGGCCTCTCTATGTATTGGGCTTCAAACATACCTTATAGACATATCTATGATCACAGAGTTGTTTATAACTACTCCAAAGCCACATGTGGTTTGACTGCTAATCCCCTTCCCTTCCCAAATTTCGATACCATGTCCTTTTCAATGCTCTTGCCATTTCGTCTCCGGATTTCTCTCGACCTTTTTCTCGTGATGCTTAATGCAATCAACACTGGTGCATGCATAAATTTCACACAGGGTTGTGTGAAATATGGATCATTAGATTTTCATCTTCAAACACAAAGCTCAATGAACCATGTCAGATTGCGCTGTTACATAAGTTTCCCCTTCTACATTCCAAGTGTACGATTAGGCTGGGAAGGGCATTAGAGTTCCTTTCAAGATATGTGCCCAAATGAGGATTTATTTGTTTTTACCACATGTCCACGCAAGATGAACACTGCACTTCCTGAATCATCCTTTTCTCGAACTTATACAAAGCACTTGTTAGCCTGAGATGAGATATGGAACTCTGTCAACATTTGCAGCTTGCTCCTAACCGAGGTGATTTGACTTGGCATAGCCCACTATTTAGAAGCATGGGTTCCCTTTAACGCATGTCTCAATGTGTCACACTTAACCCAGAGAACATGGAACTCCACAAACATTATAATGAATCCTATAAAGATCCCTTGTTCCAAAATAGACGGGAATTTGTCAATCAATAGCAAAAATACTTATAGACCATATGTCATGATCTCCCCAACTAATTATTTTTGTTAACATCCAAGTCTCCGCTCATAAAGAGAAAGTCGATACCCCACACACTCTACATCTCCATATTCCGCTATATCCCTGTTTGTGGCAATTAATCAATCGAGCTTTTTGCCTCCAACTAGTGGTGTGGTCGACCATGACAAATAGCCATCGCAATGTGCTGCTGCAATATTTGTGGAATACCTAAGGCTGCTTCACACTCGCTCCGGTCTACGATCCCCATAACCCAGGCCTAGGAACGCGCTAGAAAAATTCGCCTCCTGCTCCATTTCTCGCTTGTGATCAATTTTATACCTAATTTTCTAAGACATTCATGTAGGTGAATTTGGCTCGCTTTTATATCGCTTATGGCCTTCTTCTCTACCTCGCTCATGTGAATGATGATTATCACAAATCATTCAAGTGACCTCTAAATGGTTCTCCGCCATGTTAATATTCATATGTCCATCATAAGCCTACTTCATCCCTCCAATTAACACAAGATATTACATTTCATTTGTTCACCTTAATAACCTCAAAGTCTCATCATAGAAGCATAACTCCCGACCTTTATTTCAACATTCTTCAATTCGAACAGCTCTACTGCTGTTATTTGTGTGATCGAGTGTTACCGGTCAGTGGGTCGGCCAGCTTCCCAATCACTTCCTATGTGGAATGAGGCATCAAATTTCACGCAAGCCACAAACCAAACACTTTTACTTGAACTTCCCACACTCGGTGAAACTCAATATCCATCCTCGTGATCTCACATTTCAACGCCGCCTTTTTTGTTTACATACCAGTCCACTTTGTCTATTTTATATTGACCTTTTTCCACTCTCTAGCAAATCATGCAAAAAAGTTTATAGATGCTCCCCAAGCAATGTCTTCTATTCTCACAAAATATATTTATTTAATCTCACTAAATCTATATGGTCGTTACCATTTCTTGTTAGACGACTAAATGATTTGGTCATAGACTTGAATCTTCCTAAGCCTTAGAAATTACATACTTCTTAGTTCTAATTGATCTCAATAGCTCAACAACTTTGTTAATTGTCATATTTTCTCTCTTAGGATCCAGATAGTTGGCTGATGCTTTTGGATATGTGGCACTCGTGGTGTATCTCCAAACGAACCTCAAGAACATGCAAATCCACCCCTTTGTCATTGCTTGAATATACGCAGACTCTTTTCGGGTCATGCCAATCCAGGCTTACATTTCACGCTTGCTTATTCTTCCAATGCTTCTCCGATGCAGGAAACCGTGTCTGTGTACAGCTGAAGTTCTGCAATAGGCACAACACATTTCTCTCTGATAATGAGTTGGCAATTTGTGCAATATGGCTGGCCATTTCACCACACAGATAGCAAACAATTGGTTGCCATTGTCTTTGCCCATGTCGCTGTTGGTAGCCTCATATCCTCCTTGCCTCTTTTGTGGAAACCCTGTGACTTGTTACACCTGATATCCCCATATTACCTTTTGTGGTGATGTGCCTAATTTAATAAATGGTATTGTGGAGGATACGGAGCCCAACTTTGTTAATGTTGAGGGAATGTGAAGCCCATCATCCCTGCTGATGTTGAAGTGAAGGAAGTGCCCGCTCTCCCGTTGTGGCATCCTCCCAGTATCCTGAGATGTCTGTTGTTACATACGATGTAATCGTGAACACATTTCTTGTTATATAATTCTTACGTCTTGCAGTACCCTGCACCTTTCATCATGCTTAGCTTATTCAGAAAAAAATTATAGTGACATGCTCTGTGGTTGTCACAAGTAATTTGCATTAAGTGAGAATTAGATGTTGGGTGATCCCAGATGCAACATATCTTGCAAAATTTATTTCTTATTTATGGACAATCATTGCAACTGTGTCTTCGGCTTTTGTCAACATTCTATGCATCATATTAAGAGTTAGTATTTTCCTTCTTACATTTCATCTGTAAACCCCAAATGGGACTATTTTTGCCCCTACTCTGGTTTTGTGGTGAAACTCAACTCTCAGATCACAACTTATAACACAAAAATTAAATTTACTTTTGCAGATCTGAATTATGCTAGAAAATGCGACTAGGGTTATTAGAAAAACCCAAACAAATCAGCATTAAAAATTATCTGTCTGACTGTAAACTGATTTCTAGACTCTTATCAGCCCACATACATGTAATAAACTAGAATTTAGAGAATAAGGAAATGGAAATCATACACAGAAATCTGCAGACTAATAAGACTGAAAATGGCACTTCTAGTGCTTCAAAATTTTAGAAATCTGTTTGCTTTGTTACATAAAAATCAGATATAGAGAAAGCAATGCAAAACAGATCTGTAGTACCTCCAAACACACACTCATGAGCTGCAAAGGGTGGAGCCTAACTCCTTAGAAAGACACAAGGGAATAGAAACCACTGCTGCAATCTCCTCACCAAACCCTTCTGCAAAACTGCTTATTCTTTGCTGGAATAACTGAAATAACACTGAAAATCTGATGATGCCCAATGGAAACCTCAGCAGGTGGAATCCTCACAACCAGAAAGGGTTTTCGCCCTTCAACTAGGCTCTTTATAGGGTTTTCGGCCTTCAGAGTGAATTTCACAAGTTTTCGTCCTTAGAAGACAGAAGATAAAAAAAGCTGAAATGCCCACACACAAATCTGAGCTTATGAAGATAAACAAGACCTTCCTACAAGCAAGTCGACTTGCTTATATAGATAAATGGCCCAACTATCCTCCCTCATCATCCAATCATTGACTTGCCTCATTTAATGTCTTCCACTTACTTTATTTAATATTTTTCCCCTTCCATTCATTTATTTTCTCCTCATATTAAATGCTTTTCCCAACAACTTTTCCTCCTAATGCAAATGCATTTTCAAGCAAAATGCATTTGTCCCATGAGCTTTTACATTTTCTAACCATTTTTTATTGTTCTGGCGTAAGTCAGACTTCTCCGAATAAATACTAATTTATACTAAGTGCTTTATCATGTATTTGCCTTTCTTGAGTTTTTATTTTATTATTAAGTCTATTATTTTATTATAAGTGCTTATAATGTCTATTTTATTTTTTTAAGCACTTTATAATAAAGTAATAGAACTTAAATAAGTCCCCTTGTGTTCGCTCTCAGTCAGCCGGGGGAGACTAACAGGGGCAAAGGGTCTTCAATCAAAGTTGATATTACATCATCCTTTCTTCAGCACCACATCTATCTTGGTAACTATTCTTTGCTTTATTGATGAGTTTTCCGCAATCCAAAAATCTATTAAACCCTGCCTGCAAATCAAAATTTCTTCTACTTTGCTCGGAAAATTTTGTTTGTGCTATTCCAACTTACTTCGCAACCCTTCCACAAACTAAGCTGCCTTATTCATTTTGTTCATGGGCTAACTGAAAATCTACTATCATATTCCAGAACTGATTGCCCTACTTTTTGTTTAATCTTTCTTTAAGGTTTTGAATTGTCTGATTTATAGTTAGAATATCCCGTGAGTACTCACTGAGTTGGAAAAGTACTCTCACCACAAATTTGTTTCAGTAAATATTCGGCTGGGATATAACTCGGCGAACAGATTCTAAGTAGGCTGCTCCGCTGAGTATATTCGGCAAATATTTGCCGAATATCCGACGAGTCTAGTCCCCTTTTACTCTCGGCACAGTGCCCTGCTGCAAGAGAGCTGTCCTATTTGTTTTTTTGCAGAATATAGCTCAGAATTGCAGGTTACAAGTCAACCATGCTCACTTACAAATCTGTTATGTTTCAGCAGGGTCACGGATGCCATTTGTAGCAGATTTGGTGGTGTTTAGAACCCCAAATGGAGAAGACCAACCTACAAACTTTTAGCTGCCTTTGGTTTCTCCCCCAAAATCTGTTTATAAGAACTCCCCTTACTGTCAGTTTGATGTTACATGACTGTTAGAATGCTCTTGCTACAATGCTGATGTGGCCTCTGTTGAGTGGAAAATTACTACTTCCAGCAACACATTCACATACTCTGTGTATGTAAATGTTATGGGATGGGCAGAATGATTAGTCTTAAAGCTTAATTACAGGGCAATAGCCAAAACAATTGTAGGAGTATGAGGTAAGACGATATGATGGATGATAAGAAGCAATAATGATGTAATCATATATACATGCCATGATATTGTTATGCGGCAGGGATGACTGCATAGTAAGAGGTTCCCTTGTAGACAGATGTTGTTCACATGAGCAGCCCTAACTAGCAGCACAACATTTTACAGACTCATTTGATACATTTTGTAGCTATATTTTGCATAAAATTTATATTTTTAAAGAAACTGTGTATTTTAAGTTGAATATTCTAATATTTGCTGAGTCTTTACCGAGTCAAACTTTTGGGCTTTCACTGGGTTTCCAAATACGAGTATGCGAACTATGGTCTGATTGACACATCTAGTGCTCCTTTAAATTCTGTTATAAATGGTTCTTAATGCCGGATAGGTCTAATGTTTGGCATCTCATTTACAAATGAACCTCTAGAGCTTCAGCCACAGAGTTAACCTCCCCACTTTATGTTGCAAATCAGGTATTGTTTCCTCGGGTCAGTGACCTCATCATATACAGCAGGGTGACACACTAACTAAAAATACGTGCAGATCCTATGATTGGGTTGATCATTGGTTCTGCAGGTGCTGTGATTGTTGTATATTCACTCTTGCCAAGTTGTTCCTTTAATATCTCTTTGATTTGTGCAAACCATCGTCTGCCTACTGCAATCGTCCTGTAAAGCTTTGAATCACTTTGCTTCTAATGCTCTGGTTTGATAGTGATGGCATGGGGGATGCGCTTCTCCTACTTACGAACAAAGTGTTTGCTTAGCTAAAACTTTTTTCATATAGCCCATTATAAGTCGGTTCCTCCATACATCTCTGAATAACAAGCTACCTACTAAGACCATCAATACACTGATCTACCTCCTGAAACACTCGTTATCTTCCAATTGTTCGATAACTGTCCCACTCTAGGAAAATCTCTTCTTTATTTACTTTTCTGCACATACTTCTTGTACACCCACCTCCAGAGGCTCGATTTTTGCTTCTTCTGCTAGAGGTCTATTACCTCCATCTCTGCAGTTTCCTTTTTCTCATTTCTACTTGCAGCCATTTTTCTTGATCGCTCTACTTCATTAGATTCAGTTTTCCCATCTCCTGTATTGCCTTTTGGAACTTGCTTGAAGTCCAATTATCTTCTTTTGTTCTCTATTTTTTTTTTATAGTTTCATTTTCATCCCAACTCAATAACAGTTTGCATCCCCTTGCCACCGGGCGAACTGCTCCATGGGCTGGAATCAGAATGATAGCTGCTCTTTTCACTTTCCACAACCAACATCTTTACTAACACAGATCTTCTATAGATGAATGTGCCTCTATGCCTCTAATGAACAAATCATGGGGTAATATCAAGTGTTTTTGCATATCCTTGAAATTAACAAACTCTGAATATGTACACGTTGATCTGTACTTTTTACCCACTGACTCAACCCATATCCACTGGGTGTCCAGGTTTCGCAGCTTTCCACCTATTCGCCCACTCAAACAGCTGCCCTGCTAAGCCGAAAGTAAAGCATGTCTTGATCTTGAAAACCATGTCACTAAAGTACTTGGGAATTGCACCAAAATATTTCATAGATATCACCGTATATGTGCTACATTATTTAACTGCAGGATACCTGCTATTTAACATTTCTTCAACAAAGGCAGTTAACTTTTCCTCTTAGCCATCTATTTGTGTCATGTTGGTCAGGTAACCATTTTCACATCTTATTCTCACACATGTTATGTGTTCAACTACAACGAATCATTGTTAGCAGCAGTCCCTAGAATCCCCATCAAGACATGCTGAAGTTGTATTCTATCAAGCATTTAAATGGCATTTTACGGTTGACAAACATCTTCTTTATCCATTGAAAGCAGTGGCCTCGCGCGTTTGCCCAAAAACACAAACGCTAGCATGAACAAAATCATAACCATAATCTTCAGATCGCAATAATAGACTAAACCATGACACAACAAAGATCATATACTTGCTGTAAAGAAATGTACAGAATGGAAATGTGAACTATCTTCATATTTTGAAGCAAGTATGAAAGCATGAGAAGATCAACCTGTGACAAATGAACAACCAACAACTAACTATCAATTATCAACCTCTCTTCGTGCCATATCTTCTTATATTATTTATAGTTTGATTTCTCACCACTTTCAACTTTATATCCTTTTCATTTCTCATTTCTTTCCTAGGAAGTGTTACAATTTACATTTGACTTTTTTTTATACAAAATTACATATATCACAGCAGTAGGATTCCTTTCCATGGAATTAAGTAAAATACTGTATTTCGTCCCATCTCCCACAGACAATATTTCTAAATTATAATTATTTTATTTTTATTTATAAATCTTATAATTTGATATAAATATAGCAGTGAATGTGTGTGTGAGGCTGTATGTTTGAAGTATGTATCATATTTTAGCATTTCCTGGAACTCTGAATACTGTTTTTTTAAATTGCATTCTTGACACCATCCCCATCTTTAATGCCGTACTTGTCCTCTCCTCATTTCCCCGTAACTATGCTTTTCAAACCTCAAAATGAAGGCATTGGCAGATAGGTTTGAATACATAACCACAGTTTGGTGACAAGATAAGATACGAAGATAAGATAATTTCATTAAATGTCCAACAAGTGACCACAAAGATAAATAATGGGACTACACCATACAAAGCAAAGCAAAAGACAACAGCCAAAAACCCAAAAGGGTCTCAAAAAACAGCAAAAGAAGAAGAAGGCATAAGAGAGCACAATGAAAGGAGAGGTGGAGGTTAGCCCTCACATCAAATTCCTCACAATTGCTACCCAAGGTCAACTGAAAAGGAACTGGTGATGTGCTATTGTTCGGGTGTCCTAGACCTGAAACTCTTTTCGATTTCTATGTTCCGTAATGTCGAGCTCTGGTGGACCTAGTGGTCTATCGTCTAAAAGATAGGGCCCTTGGCTGTGCACATGAATCGATATCTCTCAAGCCGGGCGGAAGAAGCTCCCTCTTAATCCCAATGTATCTAGCCGTAAGATCTCCAATAGGACCATGTCCCCACTTAGCTGCCCCTCACACCCTCGGGAGCAAATCAAAGTATGTGATCCGTCACAGTAGCCTCCCTGGGAAGGAAGATGGATGGAGGTGGTCCTATCACTTAGCTAACAGCTTCCCGTAACAGAGAGTGAGACACCTCTACTATAATACCCGAAGAAGCCCAGAACGTAGGATGTTCACTTAAAAGACAATGAAACCTCCTTTGATCCATAATAGGATGGGGCACTCAAGACAGTGCCCTGCTCAACCTCGCCGGGAGGGAAACAAAGCTTGGGAAGCATTCTCTCGACCGAACCAAAATGGTGATCACTCTCAACCTGGTCGGGATCCAACCTCGAACTCAAGCCTAAAGATATGCAAGAGTAATGATCCACTGACGGGAGATAGAAGCGTGGGCCGAATGATGAGTCCAGCCACTCACCCAGAAGTGATCGTGTGGAAGGCCATTTTCTGGCGTAGCTCCTCCCGTGGGCTGTCCACGACCGCATGAATAGTCCGTGACACGCTGCCTCTGGACACTGCAAGTCCTCGCTGCGTTCTAATGAGGTATACATCCATGTGAGTACCCAAAAGGGGGAGAACCAAGCCATCCCTAAGAGATCCAAGAAGATGAGAGGGTCCCAGATACTGCAAACACGAACACGCACCACTCACGACGAGGGAGGAGTAATTTGGGCTCACAATAGTCAAGAGGGGCAGAATGATTGGTCTCCCTCGCCAGCCGAGGAGTCCTAAAGTCCCCTGGATGCGTGTAAGAGTGAGATGAGACCGTGATGACCTTCAGTCCGAAAGGACAGCTCCCAAACCTGCTAGCGCTATATGATGAGGAATACTCAAGACTCATGGATCCATCTAAAGAATGATCAAACCCTTGGCTTATATGCTCAATCCCACTTCCGAGTGTGGAGGGTCCAAACTCATAAATCATAAAAGAATAATGGCTCACAAGAGAGTCTCGAGAGAGACACATCTTAGACACCTGTCTCTGGCAAGTGAGATATGGCATAACTGTGCTCTTCAAGATCGCGAGAAACTAAGCAATTCCCCTACGATGTGGGGTCGAATAGTCGATTTTAAATCACAACGCACTGGTGTCTAGATAAGAGAACTTTATCGAGGCAGAGCCGCATCAACCTCCCCCCTAAGAAATGGGAAATTAGAGGTTCACACTGCAAAACTATAACTGGTTTTACCGCGTTGGTCGAGCCGCCAGAGATCAGGCTTAAGAGGGCTGCACTGCCGCCTCTCACCTCCCGGCACCAGCAGCTGTGGCACCCACATCATCCGTAAGAAGAATGCAGACTGTAACTCGCGAGAAGACAGCTTATCCCCTGTTCAGAGGGGAAGTCTCAAGAAATTTCCACTTCACTAATATAGGATACTGTTGATAATAGGAGAGAGGAGTGCGCAGCCTGTCAATTCTCAACAGTTCTCTGAAGCAACCTGGAAAGCCAGCAAAGAGCTGGTAAAGCGACCAAACTTCCTTTACACAACAGTAATGGCGATGTATAAGGGTTTGAAACACCACAATGTTCATAAGTCTCAGGTGCAAGGCTTCCTGAACAAAGTCAAAAGGCTTTCTGAAAGTCCACAAAGAAGCGGCAAAATAAAGACCTCGACAAACAGATGCGCTCTTCTAACGACATGACGGAGAGTAAGAACGGGATCAATATGTCCTGTAGATCGTCCTTGTGGCTGCACTTATCCTCTCGCCTCCCATCGGGTACTTACTCGCTGGAAACTGGAAAATGGCAAATGTGGTTCTGTATTACAACTTGAGAGAGAAAGTGTGGGCCCACCAGACAATTGTCCTAACATCTACAGGGATCAAGCAGACCTTGAGATTTTAGAATAAATGAGTAATGGGTGGGACTCAAGATGTGCAGCTGCACACCACCAATCAAGAGGCCTGCATTAAATAATCTCCACATGGGTATTGATCCCATGTTAGAAAAATTCTCAGTCTAGAGCTCGTCTCGTTGCTTACTGTGAATTCAACAAATTAGCAGATGGCCTTCACATTTGTGGTGAAGATGTGGCAAAGTGAGTGGTGGGACAACACTAGTGCACACTAAACATAATAAAGCTAAATCTATGATACCAAATGGGTGAACCCAGAAAGAGTCGTGTGATCAAGATTCACTTTATGGTGAAAGAGGCACTTTCAAGATTCCGGCAAACATGAGCCACACAGTGAGTCATGGGAGCCTATCTGCTTGACTACAGACCTATATCATACATATCTCGCCTCCTCCACGGCCTCCCGGCCTCATCATCTTAGCAGAGGAACTGCTTGTATTGGGTGAAGGCCCACTCAATTGATAAATCGATTCATTTGGGAATAATTTAAATTTCAAATCTCTGCCACAATAAGACACTCTTCTGTAAGATTGATGTTCAAATGAGGAGTCAGCCCTGTGGATGCCTGGGCAAGGACACCAATATAAGACACTTTTCGCTTCAAGATCGTAAAGTCTCTCAAGTGATAAGTTACAGAATATATGCCTTATTGGAAGATTATAAGTCTCTAAAGGTATTAATCTTGGCAGGCAACTAATTTTTAACCCCAGGTAAGGCACTCGATAACATTCAAACAAGTATACATACCTCGTTAGGCCACACAATGCAAAATGACATCAAGAATTCTCAAGAATGTGGAAGCTTCTTATAATGGGAAAGGGACAAGGTTGTGTAACTTTCTATAGCTGTCAAGAACACCTATAGATACGAGTGTAAAGAAAGAACCACATTTTTTCAAGAAATTATAATTTAGAAACGTGAATGTCCTGTAAGTCAGGTTTAATTCATTGAAGATTTTCTTAATATAATCACCTTGAGAGGCAAAAAGCACTGAACTATTCTTCTTGATGAAACCCACTACAAGATAACATTATGACTTACAACAAAAAGACTTCATGTGACCCTGCACAAGCCAAATACATTGCTGTAAAAATAAATCAGCCAAGAAATATTGATTTTAATGTTACAGATGGCTACTTCTAAAAATTATAAAGTTTAATATAATATTCTATTTTTAGTCTACTTAGATCCATAAAAAGCTGAAGGTGGAGGACCTTTTAAATATATCATTAAGAGAGACGTTAAATTCAATAAGAAATTCTAAATCCTGCCTTGACATGAAGGATGAACTACATTTCACTATTTTAAGTCTGATAAAGTAGAGGAGTTTTTCAAGATAAAACTTAATGGACAGAGTTGGATAAAATCTTAAAACATTAAATAAATCTGAAAAAATTGGCATCATAATTAACCCATGTTTCTTGTGGCAGGATCTCGGCTTCTTGGGTAAAGTCTGCCGTTTGACCACAGCATCAGCAGATGTACTCCTCGGTAGCACTTTAAAGATCAGGCTGGAGCCACGGTTGTAGCACTAGCCTTGCCATCAAACAAAATTAGATACACATGGTCACTGAAACTATCAGCTGAGGTATTTAGATGGCCTATGAATGAGAATTCATGTGTGTAATTGAGAAGCCATGTATCTGTGGTCTATGTATGTATGTCTGCATAGTCCGCGATGGCATAACTGGTAATTTTTAAAAAAATTTGCATGTTAATTTGACAGAAACAGAAACACGCCAACTAGGTACCGCAGGACCACCATGAGTAAACCTGTTGTATCCTGCTTACGAAAGCAGCACCAGAATCAGGGTCTCAATTTAATCACCGCTTTCACTGCTCCTCTCGCGACATTGATCCGCTGCCAGAGTGCAGCTTCAATCATGAGTTCTCCATTCGCGATATGATTTTTCTGCAGTTTAACACAAACATCTTTTTGTTTCAATATTTACTGCTTAAAGGCAGCAAGGCATTTATTATTTAAAACTAAAAGAAATCATTACATTACAATTTGAAACTGAAGGAAGATGCGTTTTATAAATCCAAATGGAAATTTGAATTAGCTGGAATCTATACTATTGAAGCAAAGAAAGTATGATAGTAAGAAAAAAAGTCACCTTTTTAGTATTACAACAATTATTTCCAGCGCTTGATCCTCAATGGGCTCTCAAAGGAAAGTTGTGCTGACCCTAAAGCATCTGAGGAGACACTGGGACTCACTGCCAGCTTGTTACAAGTATACTCTACTATCTTTCATATTTTGTTTACTTCTATAAACTGTAGTTTGTCAATCCTCCTCCTTCAAATGTTTCCAACCAACAAACCAGTTTTTAAACTTGATCTACATAATAGGCCGCGATGCATCTTAGCTGCTGCCTAGCTTTCATTTCCAGGACGTGATAATTTCAAAGAACAGTGGTGGTCTATTTCCTCACTGCCATGGCAATCCACTATATAAAGTTATGAGATGAAAAATAATCATTCCTAAACATTTATGAATAAGAATCCAACATCTCTCTTCCAAGATCTTCCCAGCTTCAAACAAACAATTAATTAGATCTTAAACCCCAGTATTCTACAGGGTTAAAGCAGGCATGTAGTTACAAATATTACAAGGCATATCCAAAACATAAAATCACCAAACTATGCAGATAGAATAGAAGATACAATCAGAACAAATAAAGTGTTGAAATGGCTAGTATAGAGAGATTCACTGAAAAGAATATAGGAAACATAGAAATCATCATGTCATATTCAAAAATGATACAATGACAGAAAGCACAAAAAGCTCACCGCCGTTACCAATGTCAGATAATGAAAAGATATTGGAAGAGAAGAAACACACACTACATTTTAGCCTCAGAGGCTTCATTGAATTAAATACACAAGGGATTTTAAAGAGGATCAATGAAATAGCAAATAAAATGAATTGTTAGACAACTACAGGAGAAGTCCATTAACCTATGGCTTGACTAATAAATATCACCACAAATAAAACGTGAAGATGATAGTGAAAAAGTAAGCCTCCAGAAGTTTACAGCACATCTGGCCTTTAAATATTCACCTGTACAAGAATTGCAAGAACGAGAGCCAAAATAAATGCCTACTTTTTAACAAGATATTGTGGTAAAAAATAACACTCTACATCTCCAGAAGGCTAGATGGGTGACAAGAGAAGCTTAAATTAAGAGAGCTATGTAACATATTTTAGGAAAGATTATATATGAGAGGTGTTAATTTGTAGAATTCAATATTGATTAGTGCAGAAAATAAAGATCTTGAAAGAATTATAATTTCTGCCATCAGCATCCCTTTTGTAAGGCTTTAAACCCAAGCAGCTTGAAAAGAGAAGTACACAAGAAAGAGGGTTTCAATGCAAAAATGAACTTGTAAATTATTAGCAACAATTTCAACACACTAAAGAATTCTCATATATTTGCAGGCTACTTTCTGCAGCCCACAAGCACCACAATACCATGCCACAGTTTAAAATAAAAAACAAACACATTATTAATTAGGACAGGGCTAATTGATTAACTCCTGGGGTCTACCGTCAGTCTAAGTTGCAGACACATGAGCTTAGCCAGTCAAATATTGGGTGTGAAAATTTGCAAGAACATACACTGGGAGAATAGTCTTTAGTTTTTAGGATAAGTTTAAGTTTAAAAACAAAAAAAAAACGAATACATTACTCGATTATGATAAAACCACAGTTGGCCTGCACAAATCGATCTGTTGAATTTTGATCACGAGTTTGCCAGAAATATGGTCGGTGAGCTCTGAGAGTGGTTAGACAAACCGTGAATATATCTAATGAGATTCCATTTAAAACTAAAATAAAATGGCAGACACGTAACTAAGGTAAAAAATGGAACACGCTGTTAGAACCCTACATGTCAATCTGTATGATTCGATCACCACAGTTTGAAATATAAATGGTGTGCAGGTGAGCATACGGAAGGTAGTGCATTTAATAAAATAAAACTTAAATAACAAACTTTAAATAAATACAATAAAAAACATCGTAGATCGTGATCAGTCATGAATGATTGTGTTTGAAACTACATCATGAGATCAGGTTTGAGATTATTGATCGATCAACACCTACTAGTTTGGGTATTACATAAAAAAACATTGATTAAAAGATTTATAAAAAAAATGCATGACATTAAGATTATCCGTTAATAACTAATCCTCAGCTTGTTGTTTGTTGGCAAACACAGGTTGATCAGTTTCCTTCTCATGCTCTCTATTTCCTTCAAGCTCTCTTCTCTCCTTCAAGCTCTTCTCCCTATAGATTGACACAATAGCTCAAAATTAGCAAAATTCAATTATAATGAGTGTCATGAGACTCTAACAAGAGGCTGGAGTGTATAAACTCAGGTTTTTTTGGAAACTTAGGTCTTTTATGTGTCAGCCTAATCATTTAAGGTTTAGGTTGAAATACTTTTAAGTTAGGACCTTTTATTACATTTATTTTATTGAAGTTTAAGTTACCAAAAACATTTTTTTAGGGTATGCTGCGGGTACATACCCATCAGGTTATAGGTACAAAAATGCCGCAAAATACCCATGATCGTACCGACTAACCTGTGGTATGTACACAGCGTGCACATAGCTGTTACCCGATTACCAGGTATGTAGCAGGCTTAGTATATGCTAGGATAAACCCAAAGAGCGCATTAGAGTCTTGGTAAAAATGATACAGTTCTGCAAACATATCATGGAAGATATCTGACACGGAAAGTCTGCATCTAATTCATGGTTTACCTGGATCATTAAAATGCTCAAGGTTTAGAGATTAATAGATTTCTGCTTCCATAGACAGCTTTGTTTATGATAGGGGAATCAAGACTCCTGTCTGACATTCCATAATAGGATGTCTTGCTTCTTGTTGTTTTAAGTCCCTGCAATTACAGCTTAGCCATTCAATGGGTCCTAGAATTATTTACCCGTCCAATCTATATGTCTGATCCTTTTCATGGGGTCTTCTGATTTCTCCCATTTGTTCCAGTGCTTCATTGTTTTGCATTGACATCTGTGTCTTTTTACAGAAGACAAAGGATTTGATGCACCTCTCGTTTCCAGTTATTTCAGATGTTATGCTTTCCTTTATCCTCATGCATCCTTGTTAGACATTTTCAACAGGACTCTGTTTTATGGCTTGGAGTTCTGCCAAGACCTCTTGGCTTTTATTTTTACTTTCTTTCAAGTCCAACTTAGAGAAGTTATATCAAACTTTATAATATGTGCAATTGTAAACAAATCAAATATAAACCTTCATCTTCCACTGTATGATGAATTATCCTGGCATCATCAACGATCCTATGTATTGCATCCACAAGGCGAGTGCTTTGGGCAGGTTCAAGAAACATGAAAAGACCTTACTATCAAAGATTCAAGGGTTTACTAGAAGATGGTCCAGCAATGGTTCTTGAATGCATTCATCGTTTCTAGGACAAATATACTGGGTTATTCTGAAATAATTCTGCCTTAGAACATTAGGATAAGTGAGGATCATCAAATTGGAGATACCACTCTGATATGGTTCGAAATGGATTACAGGATTCTAGGAATGGTATTCCCACTTCAGTCATCCAAATCTCAGTGTACACTTTTGATATCAGCCCTTTGTCTATTGGGCTTGATTTTAAACCATTGGACCATTGAGTCCAATGTTCGCATTATTTAAGGCGTGCTGATTGCCTTATGGCACAGATGGCATGAGGGAGAGGAATACCATTTCATACATCTAGCTTCCGACATTTCCGGTTTTTTTCTGATTGCAGGTCCAACAGCTAGTAGGGAGTGGTTTGGAAGATATCATGTCTCCAATGATGCAGATTAGGCGTACACTGTTTCCATAGACACCTTTAGTCTAGCAAAAGACTTCTTTTCCTATATCTTCAAATGTTTGTAGTTTGCAAAATACCATTGGTTGTTCTTGCACTTCATGCTAATGGTGGTATGCAGTCCAGATTACCAGGACTTTTATTAACTTTCGTTTTAGGATATCATAAATACGTCTAGCTGCAAACACCAGATGCATGTCATACCACAGGCCTAGTCACTTAGGTTCGAATAGTTCGACATACCGTGAGGATAAACCATCACTTTCATGTAGAATTTCTCCGAATGGACTAAAGTTTGGAAAAAAATTTGCCTCAATCTAAGTTTGCACCACTATGTACAGGCTATAATTAAATCTGATCCAAAAATGAACATTATAAAAAGTTCATGCTCCAAACTCCACCGCATGGTTATATGAAATTTATTATAATGTAAAAAATGAAATATCCAAGCCATAAAAGGAAATTATATTAATTTAATTAACTTAAAATGTTTTAAGGCTACATACGTAATAGTTGAAGTAATAAATTAAAAAACACATTAAAAATGTCATTGCATTATAAAAAGCTATAAACTATGAGTTACAGCCCTTTACCACCACCCCATATTTTATTTGTTAAGACACTTTATAAAAGAATTAAAAAATAAAACATTTATTGAAATGTTTCGAAGTAGAGTGAAAAATATATGTAAAAACTTTCTATCATGGGGTCATCCCGCTCTAGTACCTAGTGGTCGATGCAGTCTCATAGCTAAAGCATAAGTCCATCATCGACATTTGGCGGCGACTATGCAGGCTCACCTCTCGACATGGCGCTGAGATGCTGGTATTCTCCCTTCAAGATTGGTCTTAGTAACCCTAGCTTTGCGTCCATACCTAGCGATGCCAGGAATGGTTATGACTCCCATGGCCACACCAATGTTCCTATTCAGACCATTGTGTGCTAAATGAAAATGAAACATCCAGATGCAACTCCATAGCACCGTTCGAATCATGGGCTAAATGTAAAATTTACATAACACTGCTACTCTGGTCCATGAAAGCTCAACTTAGGGCACACAAACATTTTTTATCATATCATGGAAAACACAGACAGGGTTTACAAGGCGGTGCTTAAATTTGCAGCTCTTTATTTTCACTGTGGTTTTCCGCATTTTCTTGACATGATATCAAAAGCGAACCGACCGATTTTTCTCATGCCACTAGGATCTGAAGTACTATCGTGCTTTTTTTTGCATTAAAACTTTGAGGTACCATGAAAAGTTTGCGCAGACATGACATAGCCTGCAGACCACCTCGCTAGACAAAATACTGCACTATTCTTTTAGGGGTCAAAAATAACTCAGAAACCTTGCGTTAAGAGTGTTAATGGGTCCAGCTAAGTGACAATCTGCTAATCCGTGGTCCAGAAACCTTGTTGATCTGCCACACCTGATCAGTATCCCATGAATTCACAGATCGTATTATTTGAGTATTTGAGAATCCATCGGGCATTATCGCCAAGGAATTGAGGAATCTGCTTGTTTTGAGAATTCTATGTTCACAATTTTAGAAGCGGGGAGGATGGATTAAGATTGCAAGGGGGTAAGAGCTAGGATTAACTTTGAGATTGAGTGATGACATCATAGATAGCTTCTATGAGCAATGGACCTATATTAGTCATGACCTGGACAGCTTGAGTGTTCTCATGTCACACGATTCCCTTGATTCAGCAATTTGGTTCTCACCGATCTTGGGCGAAACGATAGTAGACCACTTGCACTTCATTAGCTACTATGTTGCACTTTCTATGATACGCCGAGGATATGGTAGTGCAGTGCGGGTTCACGATACGACACAATACTGTCAATTTTAAAAACCCTTGGAGTCGGTATGTCTTGGATCGTGCATACACACACACGAATATATATATATATATATATATATTACATATTTTATACATATACTGATTTTACTCATTTTTAGTCCATAAGAAATACAAATTTGAAAAATATAGATACGATCAATGTTCAAAACATTCAATATACTTACGATTGCCTTTACATTTTCTAGGATATACTCGAACATTGTATTCCTTTGTGTTTCATCCATTTCCCTTTGGGAGGTTAATTTTTAAAGTTATGATGGTGTTCATAAAAGATGTATATAGGAAGCCCTAAATGACCTATTCAACATGAGATCGACTCTAACTCACAATGATAAACTAAAAATCAGTCCAATGGTTGTTCTCGATTCGCATATCAAGACTCCTCGTCTTCACCCCCTTCCTTTTAAGGATGCGTAAAGGAGTCAAACTGTAGCCTTGGTAGTTTCTAGAAAGGATGCTCTTTCAAACTTTAAGTTATGGAATTTTATGTGTTCCAATTTTTCTATTAGTATCAAGATCACTTTGAGATTTGATCTCATAAATAACTTGTACAGTGAGGGCCTCCAAATGATGATGCTGTCCATATTTCTATGAATAGCTTCTTTCTCAAAGCAATCATGAAGTGATCCTAAATAATACTCAAACATTCTCTTACATATCTTTTGAATATTTTCTTCTCAATAAATTAAAGGTATTTTTAAACTAATTTCAGGTAATAGAGATAAAACTGAAGTTTGAGCTAAAAAATTAAAAATTAAAATTGTTTCCTCCCACTCGCCCACCCGTGGGTACGCCCCGAAAATATCAAACATACCACGCGATTGCACCAAGATGCACTGGATACCGTGATAATCCGACGCATATCCGTGGTGTTTGAGACTGACCCAACCCCGCAACAGATTAAACAAGGCGGAACAATTTCCATTCTTTACATCTTCGTCATGATGCAATGTGAAAAGAATGCCCATTTTTGCTTGAAATAAAAGGTAATCTAATGTTTCCAACGCAGAACCTAAGAACTATTCCTCAGCCTCAATTCCACAATGGACCATTAACTAAGAACGCAAATATTTTAAAACCGCTTCCATGCAAGTAAATAACGTGGCAACAAAGATTTTGGGGCACTATATAAACCAATTTCTCAATCATTTTCATTTCGCTTCCCCCAATTGACTTGTGTTCTCTTCATTTCTCTTTAAAATTGCTCGCCCAGCCGCGGTCTTCCTCCAATTCCATTTTACCCTCGGGCTTTTCAAATTCAAATTCCCATTGAGGTCACCTCTAGCCAAAGCTTTATTTTCACTAGCTGTGAGTGCTTTCACCGTTATTTGTGCTCTACCCACCATTTCTCTCCACTGCGCTCTCATTTGCTCTGGCTAATTCCCACTCCGCTTGTCATTTTTCATTCTTCAAATTTACAAATTTGGAAGGGCAAATTATCACTATGAAGTTTTGTTGATACTGGATAATGCAGCATATTTCCTTAGAGGCCAACATTCTAAAATTGGTAGGTACATTGAAGCATAAACATATGGAATCAGTGTAAAGTTCTAAAGCAAGATGTGTTAATAAGGTGATTCCTTAGATGAACGTGACCTTTTAAGTAGCGGCTGGCCTACGGCAGATTTTATTCGTTCACTGCCCAACATGGTCTTATGATAAAACAATGTTTTAATCTAAACAAAGAATTAAAAGACCCTAAGTGGATGTGTACTTGCTCAATTGATGTTTACCACATCAACACTCACTTCTTCGATTCTCGCCTTTGGAAATCCTATCCCATAAAATTAACTTTTTTGGCATATAGATAAAATAATCTTCCACATAACCAAAAATGTATCTGCCAGTCAGATAACCAAGTCTTGGCTAAACGAGAAGAAAGAGTTGGGTCCCTTCCAAGCTCCCTTAAGGGTTTCACAGTGTCATATTTTCAGAAGAACTCTCTCTAATATGATCACCCTACTAGCTAGGTTATGAACGCTTAACAAGTAATTTTGTTACTCGAAGTGTGTTCCTTTTCATCGATATCATTGTGTCAAAGCGTGCAATCAATCGGGAGAGATCATCAAGACAGATCTCGCTTTAAATAATCACCAAATGAACATCATGCAAGCTTGGCTTCACATGATTTGCATGATGCATGCCATTACCGCTTATAAGAGCAAGTGGATTAGTCTTTGGTGGGGAGACAAGATCCATCATAAGCTTCATCTATGGATGCCATGCCCAAATCATATATTAAACAAAAAGCTTACAAGGGTCGATGCCTCACCTACGCTAATTGTAGAGGTTCGTGATAAATGCAAAGGTTTCAAGGTAGTTTATGAGTTGATTAAAACATATGGGAGATTTTTCAATCAATTAAAAGATTCTCATATATCATAATAAGAAGCTTTGGAAAACACTTGCATAAACTCGCCCATTTTTGAATGACAAAGCATTGAGCTTTATACAAATCGATGTGATTCAAGCGTGGCTCTACGCTAAAAACGGTACAGAGGATTAAATTTCTATCGCTTGGGACTACTACTATGCAAATCTGTATCGGATACCAAAAACGCGCCATAAGAAACCATTACTCCTTTAATATGTATCCATATCACAAAAAGAACTTCGACAAAATGAAACCCGTATCAACAACAATCTCAAACTTCCTCGTTATCGCCACGCGGGCCTTACCATCAATATTTACAGGAGGACCGTGATAATGAATTCAAAGTCTGAGATATCTGACAACGTCTCTCAAGAAAATGCTTCCTTCAACTCGATCAAATTCCCCGTACAAAGCATCGATGATAACAAGCATTTCAAGTGAGCCTCATAATTAAAAAGATCCAAGTGAAGATCCTCCTCCTATTAATATAGATTGGTCTCAAATAGATGTCGTTACATATCATGACTTGACTACCTTGTAATTACAAAGACCAAAAAAGATGGTTTCAAAGAAATTTGGTCATATCTAAAGCCACACAAAAGGACACACCTTTTGCTCGATAAGAGCCATTCTCCCGATCCAATTGGATCATACTATACCTTTCATTGTAGCATCAGTTCTAAACCCCTTCACTTGTATGTTACATATCCATTACACCTTGCATAGTGGAACATTAGATGTTCCATCATTGTGGATTTCTCCATGCATATATCTTGTATTGGACTTGACTACCTTCTTCAGGCATGCTTTGTGGCCTGTCATTACCCATCAAAGGCTCTATCATGCTAATTACAATAGTGTATCTTCATTGGTTTTCTCCATTTATTTGTTGCCAATTGTGATGGATATTGATTACACGTAGTTGAAATAATTATTTAGAAGTATTTTTCAAATGTTGTGCATAGGGTTATTTGGTGAATTCTAAGCTGAGTTAGACAATTCAAGCCCTAGAGGGTTAAAGAATACGACAGCTGCTGTTATAAAAATCAGATTTCACTTCACATAAGGTTTGTGTGGTTTCCTTGTTTTCAGTTTCCAGCCCTTGAAAGGGATATTACATATTTGACCAACTAAATCTATGTACATCTTTAAAATCTTATTTTGGAAGCTAATGGTAAATGCAAAGCTTCACAACATGTTTTCTTCTCGAAGCAATGTCCTCTACATAGTCAAAATGACAAATTGTGATTATGTTCTAATTTTTTAAATTTCATGTTAAACATCAACAAGACTTTCATTTCTGGTGCATTCACACTCAATGTACGTATTTTCCACAAAGATAACTTATATCAATTTACTATTGATTTGTCATTGGATATTGGAAAATTGTATGTCTTGCTCCTATTCAACTATAGTGCTTCCCTTTAAATTAGCTCCTTCATATCTTTCTTATCTCCTTTGGTTTAATTGTACATTTGTTCACAATACAATAGTGAAAAAATATGGATTTCTAGCCCTATTTCCGAAGTCGGTTGTTATGTAAAAGACTGGGCAGTAGGAGTGCTATGGGGAGCCCTCCACCTGAAATTGTTACGACTAGAATTGTTGCAAATCCTTTATAGTGCATTAATAAGGATGTTCGGAGTAGACTAGAACCACCTCTTTTCCGCGATTACAATTTTGTTACGAGCACTACACTAGGATACATATGCAATAGTTCCAAATGCAAGAGATCTCTTGATTGAATGATAAGTAAGTGTAACTACACTCTAATCCTTTCACCCAAGTTGGTAATTAAACCTTATAGGCCTAACCTAAAGGAAGAGATGATCATAGCATTATGTCAGGATGGTCATTCTCATCGACACTCATTTTTGTGAAGCATTGGTAATTTAGGGGGAAATGTGTTTGACTCCATCTTTTCATCTATCTCAAACATATGATGGAGCACAGGCGAAACTAATCCTGTATCGGGTTAGACAAACCATGGTAAGAAGAAGTATTCGGATTAGTACTTTCCACTCCAATAATAGTGAAACGAATACTCGCCAATAACTCCTGCCTCACCGACCTTTGGAGTCACATTTCAGCAAGTACTACTTCTGTACAAGTATTGGAGGAGTCATGTGTTTTTAACTGACGCCTTTTGTACTGTTTGCTTTCATACGCGACAAACCGATATTGATTCACTAAAACGCTGGCTTATACACAATTTTCTCTCGCTACAAGGAGCCCCTACACTCGATCATTTTCACTCACACAACCATTCGGCGTTAAGTGGCCATTTGCTTGTTTGAGACATGAAGATTTTAGGGTGCGGCGTCGAAGAGAGATTTGGAGTCACGAGTGTGTCTGCATTTCAGGATAGCGGTAAGTTTTTCTCTAAATTGTCAAGTTGTTTAGGATAATGTGATTGTCTTGTATATTATTTATGAGGTTATAGATTCATATTGGAACCTAAGTAAGTCTAAATACATGTAATGTAAACTTCAAATTCTCTGTAATGGTTTTTTATAATCATTTTCACAGTTCAAAAAAAAAATAATTATAAAGTATATTCTGCTGCTCCTAAACTGTCTTTTAATTTTATGTACGCAGTATCTTGAATCAATTCATAAGTAATTCTAAATACATTACCTAATTGTAAAATCACGAATGCTTGTAATTTTTTATAGTCATTTTTCTCTTTAAGGCCCTACATTACATCATTTTCACTCACATGAACCATACGAATCATGCATTATGCTTGTGTTGGCGGAAATTTGGAGCGAATATCGCCAAGAAATTTCGCCAGAATCTGAATGATTCGCCAATGTCAAACGGTTTTTTTTTGCTAAATTCTCAAGTTTTATCAAATTTTGTGTATATTATTTATGTTTTAGGCGTAAGATTCATATTGTAATTCATAAATACATGCGTTAATGTTAAAATCAGAATTCTTGTAATTTTTAGAGAATCATTCTACAAGTGTAAAGACTTTTTTTTAATTCATATTCGCTTTTAAACTATTTTATCTATTTTATTTAAGCATTGTTATCATATTCATATCAGTAATTTTAAATACGTGTAATGTAAAATCAATGCTTGTAATTTTTTCATAGTCATTCGCAAATGAGATGTAAGGTATGTTTTTTTATTTTTACGCAAATTCGTTCTAAATTATTTAAATTTTATATACGTATCGTGATTCGATTCATTGAATATGTTTTGTAATTAAAGCGCATCAAATTTCCAATGTCATCATGCGAATCATTTTAAATTTTTAATACTCATTTTGGGAATACGGAGGTATTTATTTTATTAAATTACTGGGCGGTAATATGGTTATTCAAGACACGTTTTTTAAATTTAATTAAGCTTACGTTTTTTGATTAATTTTTTAAATGTGCATTGTATTTGTCAGATTAGAGCTTAGTAATGGCAATGGCCACATCAAGTTCTACATTTGGGTCGAGCATCACTAGCGGGAACCGCCTTCGCGTGAACGCCGCACTGACTCAAAGAGAGCTCGGAAGTATGGAGAGCATGGGCAACAAGAGTGGTTTACAATTTCTTCTGTGACGTAAACATTTTTCTCGGAGGCATCAATCGTCCGAAGTATCACCTCGCATGCATTGTATTGTCACATATCATGCTGGTTTGGCCCCAACAATGTTACGGAAGAGGCAAAGCGAGAGATGAAAGGCATAAGCGATAGCAAGGCCAGAGGAGAAGAAAACTAAAGAGGAGGGAAGTCATGTGGCAACATAAAGCATAAGTTTTATACAGACTCTGGGCTAATGACAAAGGATCAAAGATGATGCGGCAACAATTATGGAAACTCTCACTCATAGGGTCCATCTGACGCAACCTTAAGAGTTGTTACACATGTTTCTTCATCGAAGTTCGAGCAAAGGCATACATCGCTCCTTTTTTATACCAAGGAACACACTTGAGCACAACCTGCTCATCAGAAGGTACATCCTCCAATCAAGGATGATATGCATGAGGAAGCAGATAAAAGCGTGTACGAATTTATGGTCCCGCAACAACCTTCCATTCAATGCTGGAAAGCGTCCGTACATTAGAGTACTTGTGCACAACATTAATACTGTTAGGGAAATGGTAAGACAAGACCCTTCTCCAAAAAGACTTTGATAGAAATTGCTCGAGGACATAGTGCCATTGAGATGCAACTACAATTGTAAAGAAGATCAAAAGCAAACAATGGCAAAAATACGAAATGCACCATTCTTTCCTATGGGTGGACAGATAGGAAGAACACCGCACCTCATTAATTTTAAATGCTGAATCAAGCTTGAAATGGTGAGATGGTGTTTTGGGAAGTCTATCGATGATACCTCTAACATAGTTAAAAATGCAGGAGAATTTGAGTCTTATGTTCGATAGAATGTATCGACAGGTGGGTATACGTATAATGTTGGCTGTAAGTTGTCACGAGTGCATCACGCAACAAAGATATGTGGCAAGGTGGAGACTATCGGTAGGAGAGACATTACATCACTCTTTTCGACTCTCATGCTCATTGCCTTGACCTTCTTTTCGGAGGCATTAGGAAAATTGATCACGAGTGCCGGTCATTGTAGTCAGATGCAAGGAAACATACCTAAAGACATATAATCACTCTTGAAGTTCTTAAGCTATTGAGAGAGAACACACAAAGGAAAGAGCCATGTTAGTTCACAGTGATGTCACATGCCGCTTCTGCAACTAACTTCTTGACGTCATGAAAGTATTTCTACTATTTGATAATCATTCAAAGCAAATGTTTGTGTCAGAGTACTAAACATGGCTGTATCTCACAAATATTCAAAGGAAAGTTTATGAGAGAGAGTGACAGTAAAGATAGTTTTCACATATTCGCAGTTAAAGGCAGTTATAGTAGAGATCATCAAGAGTAATTTCCAAACTTCAATTTATATCAAGATTGATTCCTTTTATTTTAATTTATCAAATTATAAATATATTGTTATTTATACATTTTACTTTATTCAGTAAGTTTGTAACCTTACATTTTAATTTGTGTAGGTAGTCTGCTGTGAGCCATTGAAGTGAGGCTTTTGACGGTCGATAGGGAGCAAAACCTATTGGGTACATTTATGAGGCTGAACTGAGAGGGCCAAAAGAGGCTATCTCAAAAACTATTATAGGGGGTATCTGCCTGCATATGGTCCCTTGGGAGATTATCGATTCTGAGTGGAACAATCAATTTCCACCAACTCATTATTCATTACGCAAATGTGGCAAACTACTCAACCCCAAGTTGTTTTCTTTTCTCCACGGCTTCACAGATGTGAACTGAGAGAGGTTATGGAGGGCCTTTCAACATGTATTTCGAGAGGATGACGGGCTAAGAGGTCGAGACGAGGGACCTCATATATTTTAGAGCCTGCAAAATTACAAACATGTTAGGGGGAGGCATCTTTCTTTAAGGCTTAGCTATCCTAGGGAGAACCATGCAATCACGAGTAATAAAATTAGAATGTTTACTAAGTTACTTATGTGTTACTAAGTTACAAATTTGATTTTTATTAATTACTTATAAGCTTTGATTATCTTGTTTATAGGTTCTTTGTGGGAGGATTGGGAGGAAATACCCCGCATCTTCAAAAAGCTAGCCCCTCAAAACTTTTATCTCAACCTCAGTAGCAGCTTCTGATGTGAACGCAACTGAGTTCTGCTTCGCGGCCATTCACATGAAGAAGCGCAACAAGTCGACTCAACGATTTGAAGCCTTGGTGAAATACAATCCTGCTTCACACAAGAAAAGTGGAGGTCAAATCTGAGGAGCTTATTGATTTGGATGAGATAGATCCATACAAATGAGTGGACTCGGCAAGAAAGAGGAAATTCCCTCGCTCACAGAGGGATGAGATCGACCGTCTTTCAAGAGGGAAGCTACGGAGGGAGAAGCACTGAAGACAGAGATATTGATCCGGATGACATCTGGGAGGTGATCTCGAACATGCAACAGAGGGAGCCACCACCATCTACTACTAGGTGTCGGAGCCGTGAGTCGGCAAAGATTTGGGATTTGAGTGAGGACGCATCATCAGTGTGGGGACTAGCAGAGGCATTAGACAATTCCTCTCCCAATATTTCTCTAGAATGGGGAAAGAGGAAAATGTAACTTATCGTGATATTGTAATCATCAGACAGATATGAAATTTATGATGATAATTTTCAATGACAATCATCATAAATTCATAAAGACTTATCACCTCGGCTGTTGTATTCCGCATGATGATGCATTTTTTATTGTATTTGTATTCAAATCTAATAAGAAAACACCTCCAACATTTTATAGACTCATGATACATTTTAGCTATATTTTTATATAAAATTTATGTTTTTAAAGAAATTTGAGTATTTTTAAGTTGCACAAATATTCCGAAAATTCACCTAAGTCTTAACGAGTCACAAAATTTTTTTGGTTTCACCGAATATTCATCACTTAATACGCACTATGTCAGTAGCATTGTTTAACTACGGCAACCAATAATAGCTACTTGAGACAGTAAGATCACAAGTAACTACCCTTTGAGTCTACGGTTTGTCTCAATAGAATCTATTAAGACTTTTAATTTTATTTTTAAAATCATATCTCAATGTTGTCCTGCCTCAAGAGAGCCAGTGAATAGCTATGGAAACGTCCAATTTACCGAGGTAAGACTCACACCCAAGTCATTCATTTTCGCATTTAGGGTATTAGCATTGGATCGCAGAACTGCACAAATAATATAGCTTCTGAACCGGGTCAAAGTGCATGTCACTCCTTTAGCAATTGTCATGTCGTATCACCATGTATGGTGGCTCTGGGAGCCTTCGTAAGCGGTGGCTTCAATAGAGTCGCACCTAAATCGGGCTTACACAATACACTAAACAGCTCCAAAAATCATGATCAGCAATATTGTGTATATTCTCTTAAGCTTTCTTTGAAGGCTTTCTCAATAAGCAGGTAATCCCATTATGGGAATAGTTGTGAGTCGAACTTCTTTTGTAACTTTAATCATCGGGAAAGAAGTGCAAAATGTTCGGGCAGACGGAAGATAAGTGGTGACTCCGGCACCATTTTGCTCATTTAATGGAAATGCCGCGCAAACATTTAAATGACCATATTACAGCCTAACAATTAGAAATGAATTAGCTAACTGGAATGGGTCAGCACTTTTCAGCCTATGTTGTCAAGAAACATCAATCACCCCTGCAATGATGCATCAACAAATGAAACGCCTGGTGATGAACCGGTACTAAACGCCCTTTGATGGTACCGCCAACGACGCTTTTGTATGCTTCGAAGCCATTATATTATAAGGAAGAGTTTTGCATTCCAATTTGACATTGTGGTTACCTCCACATTAATGGATTTCAAATATAGCCTACATTTGTGAATTCGTAGAATTTTCCATTCCTCAGAATAAGCTTACCTGTTGCTCACTCGGCAAGTCTTATAACATTAAAAACCATGCTAACAAGGAGGCACATTAAATGTAAGTTCTTCAAAGATGGGGTTTTGATCAGTAATAGTATTAGAACTGCTAAAGCGGTAGAAGAATCCACAAGTAAAACCAAGAAATGTCAAAACTTAGAAAGTAGGTTTTGACTCAAGATATTACCGCTTCTTAGATTTAGAATTCATTTCATCATGAATCTTTAATCTTAATCAAGGTTTGACAATGATCTTAAGCCCTAATTTTTTTTTACCGCATAATATATTTTGAAACATGGATGCATAACATACATGATTATGAGTTGAAAATATAGATGATATATTCTAGAATCTAGATTATAATCATGTATATAAGGTCAGAAAACATTCAAATTGTAGTCTGTTAAATGATAATCTGTTAGAACTTCAATGTATACAAAAATATTTTGAGTGCTTTCTTTCCGTTATAAAGACTAAATTCTTTGAAAATGAGCATAGTTCCATGTATCCATACCATCACATGAGTATATATTTAACGGCTTTTATTTGTCAATCTATCACTGCATAATGTGAGTAATCGTGATCACTTATAATCGGTATTTCTTTGAAAATCCAGCAAGTAATTCATTTTCAGATTGTTACCCATCTCTACGCCTGGAAATGCTTGCAAGTTTAAACATGGTAAATCCAAACTTCGACTCAGCATGTTACCCAATAACTCAACTTCCCTACGACCAAACTACCTTGCTCTTATTTCAACCTGGGCAGTTAGGAAAGATGTCACAGCCAACTCACTAACATCTTTCCAAAACGTGATTTTGACACCATTAGCATCTCAACCTGCATTAAACACTTCCAAATCACACATAAGTGCCCCCACTTATTATGTTTCCAAGCACTGAACTAAGTGTCAATTGCTTATACCAGATACGCCTAAGTTCAACAAACATCATGTTCGCTTCCTACTTTCAGTGACCATAACTTAGCCTACACCGACTTTGGTATCTCCCATTCTTGATGCTACATTGCTGCACACAACCCCACCTAGGCTATATTCACGCTATTACTCGGGTCATAACTGAAGCACTTACGCAATGCCTAGATTCCACAATGAATGACTTGGGTAGACCAAGTCTTCCGTAGAGCCGATGGTTCCCTTCGTATTCGGCCTTCCTTAACCCAAGCCAAAAATATTCTCCATCCGACAACATTTTATGCTTTTAAGGTGAGAAATCTCTACACTTTCTCCAACGTGGACTTCATCGTATCCACATTGTCATCCACTTCTTTACGATGAGTATTTCTTGCAAGCATAACCAATTCTAATCCAGTGAATTACCTGGGTGAGATGCCTACATTCTCGTAGATTTGGAGGCTGGCACAATTCGCAGAGTTCTTTAACTACTTTCGCAGTCCGTTTGTGAAATATTGCTGCTTCAACCATCTCAATGAATTACGAGCATCTGAACTTAAGAACCTCAATATTCTTCTGTTGCAATCTCTTTACCCACTTGCCTTTTCCTTGCTTAATGCTTCGTCAATTCATTTGGACTGGGCATCAGCATGCCATATTTAATTTCTTTTGTAGCATTCTTAATTTTGGCAATGTGTCTTTCTTCATTGCTGATCAAACCCATTGATATATTAATCTGGTAATAGACCCTGATGGCACTCAATTGTTTTATCCCACTGGGCCTCTAACAATACTCACTTATTCCTCAGTGATTCTCCTTACATTACTCCTAATTCAGACAGTGTGACATCAGATCCTGATCCATCTCACCAACAAAACCCTCGCTAGTTAGAGATCAATGATGGGCTGAATGTAACGCTGGATCCTGATTCAATCAGCTGTTTTTCACTTTGTGACAATGTGTCAATCCAAACATTTCTTTTTATTGCTTGGCACATGAACTGAATGAAGTAAGGTACTG